>JADDOH010004824.1:0-150814 GCA_016648135.1 Agrypnia vestita | reverse complement strand
AAAAATACTTTATACGAAAGCAATTTGGGTAAATAAATTAAATTGCCAATACAATGAAGTTATATTTCAATTATTAATATTTATGAACTGAAATAGATCTCGATGGGATAGTTTTACTTAAGAAAAATGGAATTGAAATAACCTGGTTTTATATTTTTAACTTATGTCTATAAAAACATTTTTTGAAATTATCATTGTTTTTAAGTAAATTTATGAATTAATTAGAAAAAGACATACAGAAAAATCAAAGCAACGGAAAAATATTTTTAGCTGCTACCGGGATTCGAACCATGGACTACCACTTTATCCGGGAGGGTCGCGTTATCCAGTTTCACCATGGCAGCCTAGTACATTGACGTCAATTTTTCGACCTTATATGCAGTACCTTTTATTAATTGATTCACATATTATTCAAATTTTTAGCAATCAACTTTTTATAATACGACAGTCACAAATAACTCTGTGTATCAACCGCTATTAATTACCGAATAAATCAATCTTAATTCTTTTAATTTTGGAAACATTTGATATAATAACACGCACAGAACTTTGTTCTTCTTCACTTCACAATAAAAATGCGTTTTCTTTTATATTTATTACTAACTGTTCGTACCCGGGGGAAACAAAAGTTCCATTGTTTTGCAAAGGCTCTAAAAAACAATGTTCCCAGTTAATCTAGGCTGGGATGAATGAGATATCTAGAGGGGAAAATGTGGACTATGTTTACTGCCAGGTCATAAAGAATGTATAGATATGCTAAACTCGTAATGTCACCTATGTTACCCGTCGGGTACTAGAGAATAAGTGTTCTAAGTTTGGATCAGATCGGTCGAACGGTACAGATTTGCACGGAAAATATATCAGGAAAAGGGGAGATGTAAAGGGGGAGGGTGGAAATTTCACCCGTATTACTCACCGTATTCCAAAGAATAAGTAGGTATGCAAAATTTGGATCAGATCGATCGAACAGTAGGTACAGATGTGCATGGAAAATATATCAGTTCGGTTTGGGAAGGGGGGAAATGTCACATAAGTTATCCATCAGGTCTCAAAAAATAAGTATGTGAATGTCACCTATGGTACCCACCAAGTCCTAAAGAATAACTATGCAAAATGTTGGTTAGATTGGACAAACGGTGTAGATTTGTATAGAGAACAGATAGACAGACATTGAGTTTTATAGATTTTCCCGATTCGAACATACGAGTATATATAAAACTTTAAAAAATTTGATAATGTGTGGATGTTCTTACAATGGAATTGATGAACGTTGCATTGTGTAGAGTGATCACTTAAGCCAGCTCATACCGGTTGTAAGCCCTGAGCCATCGTATAAGGGACTTTCGTCCACTTTTCTCATATATTAATAGCTTCGACTCTGTGAGACTTGTATAATATATCCATAATTAAAAAAAATCATCGAAATCAGACAATCAGTTCTCGAGATATCATCAAAAAGTCGTTTAATACAAAATGTATGAGAAAAATAATTTTCTTCATAAATTCCTATACCCTTACGTTTTCTACTTGTTCACCGAACACCTTCGTCGCGAAGTACACTGCTTGTTTACTAATACCTAATTTTAGAATCTCTTCCTCACTCTCTAGAATGGTAAAGAAAGGGAAGAATACCCCTAGCTAAATAAGAATCTCCATTCATATACTTTTCCATCATACAATAACAACAGCGATAGTAACAAATTACAACCAATTAATTTTATTAAATTGAAAAAAAAACGTTCTGTTATAGATAGAAAAAGTTATATTTATTTAGATTTAATATTTTGCCTGTGATAATTTTGGTGCTCCTCTACATTGAGCGCATCAGGCAGTAGCTTAGCTCGCTGCTCCCTCGACTCGGCTCTGCCAACCGCGGCGGTTGACTTAGTTCCTGGTTTCTGACAATATTGACAAGCGAAATTCGGCGAACCAGACCCGCGTGAGATCGGGTGTGCGCTCGGTGAAACGGTTATCGGCGCGCCTCACAGTAGATGAGTTAAGAGTTTGCCGGTTTATGAGATATGCAGTCTTATTTGATAAAGAATTTCATGTATTAGTTTATTTTACGAGGGGAAATCAATAAGTAAAGAGCAGTTAAATAATCGACTGTCGATTGCTTGCTGCTAGGCCCTGCGGGCGGCTGAACTGGCCGCTGCGCGGCTATTAGTGTCTGCTGTTTTTCGTACGATTTGGTTATTATGAAACTGGCAATGAAAAAACCACGTCGCTGTGTATGCTTTAAACTTGGACACATTTTCAATGTTCTAACCTAGATAATAAATATGTAAAATATGATTGCCTACAGAAAAAATAAAATTGATGTAAGAAAATAAATTTTTATATATCTCGCCTTGAAGTGATATGAATTTGACGAAAAAAGGCCAAACCCAGGAATAATTTCCGGAAAGCGAAATTGTGGCATGGACCTTGATAAGATTGTATTAAATAAAATGTCAGAAGTCGCCATAGATCCGAGGTGTGCTAAACTTTTTATGTGGGGTTCAACGTCACAAAATACGTTTTTTTTGTAAATATCTCGTTAACAGTAAGTTTTACGGCAGTAAAGAATATTGTTACAGACTTCGGACTTTCCGAAGTTGATTTAGCCACAATTTAACTAGATATTTACAAAAAAAAACGTTTTTTGTGACCTTTGACCTCGCATAAAAAGTTTAGCATATCTCGAACAGATGGGGACTTTTTTTTTACATGACATGTATTTAGAATAATTTTATCGAGGTCCATGCCGAAATTCAGATTTTAGGGAATTTTGCACGAGTCGGATGTCTTATTTGATTGGACTAATGGGCATAAAAAATCTTTTTTGACATTAATATAGTTACTTAATATATAAAGATTTTCTAAAATTTACATGATCGCAATTATTTTATCTTTGATCTTTAAAAATTAACTCAAAACCGTCATTGTGTCAATATTGTCCCAAAAACTTCATATTTTTACTCCCTTTCTTTTAACTCGTAGCGTCTGTCTAAAAAACTTCGGATCGATTTTTAACCCTTTTTCCGTGATCCAATCGAGCTGAAACTTTGCAGGCAGACTCGTGACGACGATGAAAATGATTTAACATTTTTTTTAAAAATAATTATAGTATAATTTTGTATTTTTCGAAATTTTAATGTTTTTTTCAAATTGTATACAAATGTTCTAGGAAATGAATAGAATAACCGATATGATTTTAAAAAACGTGAAATCATTAAAATTAAAAATACAGGTACACTCACTTAAAAAATATCAACATCCATACTAGGTTTAAATCAAAACGCCAACGTTATATTCCGTTTGAACCGCAGTTTGCAAGAAAAGTTGATTACTACCAACGGCGGACTGATGACGTCACGGAATATTTATAATTTGAATTACTCCATCGGTGTTATAGGTACTTCACTATTCGAAAATTTATGACAATTGGTTCACAGATGACAGCACCCTTCGATTTTTGGGAAGAAATCGAATAATAATTTCTTTCTTTTGGATTACTGCTTAGTTTTGAAGAATTCTACATTACTCAAATCTGATTCTGACTATTTTAAATCATTTGACGCTGGAAATTCACAAGGTACGGTATTGCTGATAATCGAATCTATCAAAATCTTGATTAAATTGACTGAAAAATGTTTTTAGAATTTAATCTTCAAAGCATGAAGTGTCTTATCAAAGCTCAAAACATCTGACATTTTAAAAATATATTAAATTCCTGTAAGTTTAGTGTTATGTTGTATGTTTTAATTCGTCTTTAATTGTTGTTATATTTTACAAAGAAAGGGAGTATAATAAAAACTTGGTTTTTATGGGTTAGTTTTTTTAACATTCTTTTTTTAATAGAGATTCGAACACGGAAGACGTGTCTCATCAAAATTATTACAATTTTCAAATTAAGGTAAACGCCTGTGCTATGAAAACAAGACCAACTTGCAGATGTCCTGGAAAGGGCTCGAACCGATGACCACTGGATCACTAGGCGAGAGTCATAACCGCTACACCACTTAGCAACTACAGCATCACTAAGTCTGGTGAACAGGGATTGATTGTGAATTACTTATTCAGCTTCTTCGAAGCGGCCTTTGCAAGTAAACTTGTGCGGAGAGGCGTTGTTCCGATGAAAGAGCTTTCCCAGAGTCAGCTTTCTGCCCTGTTACCCTGTGATTTCCACCTTTAATGTTTTAAATTGTTCTGAATTCAATTCCATTTCGATTTTATTAAAATATTCCCTTGAAAATCCAGAAAATTGAAGCCTGCACACCTAGGTGATAATATAATTTATCTAAGATGGGAAAGTAGGTATATTCCGTCTCATCGATGTTCATTTTATTTCAGGATATAAGAACTATCCACGCCTGGGCATCCACACATTGCTCATGTTGAATATTCTTGTAATATTGTAATATCTGTGTTGTACATGTACAGAGTGAAATGTCCAGTTGTTTTATTACATAATCCAAGAATCCTCGGAATCCAGTTGCTTTATTATATTATCCACGAATCTTCGGTCCTGCAGCAGAGGTAGGCTCTTCGATTAATTGAACGTATTCATGATCAGCGGCGGACGTGGCCGGTCGCCCTGAGCGTGCTCGTCTCCAGTTCTCGTCGATATTCTGCCACGTTTTAAATTCTGCACACGACCTAGCAACTGCGGAATAAGATGGGAAAATATTCTCTCAGAGTGTCTAGTAAACCAGCACAAACTTAGTGCGGCATGACAGCGCGAAACTCCCTTTCTTCAAGATACTATTTACTAATGACCGAGGACGTGAGCAGGCGAAAACTCAAAACGGTTTTTTAGAAAATTAACTGTCTTTTTCTTTCTACTTACTCATTGCCTGCAGTAAGGACAAAGAAAAACGTTCCTATCTTTTTAAGTTATTGTTTTAATGAGTTTTCTACTCACTGTCGTTCATGAATCTTCATTCACGTCTTTCATCAAAATTCATTGTGTTATGTTGCCAGTGTTTACAGATAATTCCTTGAATAGATAGATTCACATAACAAATAGCTCTATTTTTTAAGAAATGTTGAACAACATTTAACTTCCACGATACAAATACGCACATTGTAATATTTCGTGCACGCCACGAGTCGTATGCAATTGAGACATGATACAATGCGAAGTGCATCTAATGCACTTAATTACATGCACTCGCTTCGTGAAGCTCTTGAATGCTGCAGATCAGAGCGGTGGCACCAGCACATTGTTTCGGCTGTGGTATCATCGTTATCAGCGACCATGATTACTCTACACAGAGCAGCAAAGGAGAAGAATCAAGTTTTCTCTGAGGGCAGAGCCTAGAATTCCTATTGCCTTATACTGATTACTGTTAGTACAGTAGTTTCTTTGGGTACTTCCTAAGAAAGCACATTTTTCATGAAGTGGAAGATATATATATATAGATATACATATTGGTGGAAGAGTTTTGAGACAAAAAGATACTCTAGATCTTCTTGATGAAAGCTCTTTGCTGTATGGACCTGGCATCGATAACTGTGTGTAAGTATAAAATAATTGTCGAGTTTTATTTTGAATTTTATAGTGTACCTACAAAACCTTAAAGCGTTTTTTAGATTCGTGTCCAGTGACTTTGGTGATAAAAAAACTTTAATTTATTTCAAGTGTTTGATTTGTCTCCCACCGTCACGATCCCGCGACAGCAGTCAGCTTTTTAAATGAATACAATTATTTCATAACTTTTTGGGTCGTTTTATTTCATTTGATACGTCGTAAGATTGGCAGCGAGCACTCTAAGACGGAACAAGCACTTTATTGATTTTAAAGTGGATTGCGGGCAGAAGTCCTCCCTCCGCAGGAGCACAATCGGATCGGTCTGCCGGCCCTGCCCGGCGAGCCGTGCGCGCTTTATTGAATGCGCTTCACGGTCCAGAGGCCGGCCACGCTCAACTGGTTCCTGTTGTGTGCTGCAAGCCAGTGCGCTCAGCTTCTCCGCTACAATTCCATATTTATTTAGGGGATGAAACATTTGTACACGTTCCGTAACTCATCCGTTTCCGCTTAATCTCGGTATGATCGGTGGAAACATTCACAAAAATTCTATTTCAATAATACCTACAGGTTGGTGTATTTTATTTAATTTGTCAAAAAATAACAAACACGTGTCTTTTTTATGGATTCCTGCACGTCAGGGAATCCAGGGAGACGAATATGTGGATAAATTAGCCAAAGATGTCACAGTTTCGAGTATTTTCCCACGGCGTTTCTACTACTATATGAATTATAGGCTGATTAGTGTTAAAAAGCGTAGATACTAAAGACATCCGGATGTCATTGTGGAATGATACAAGGTATCACAATGGAAAGCGTTTATAAAGTATACAGACAAATATCCCTTGCAAACCCTGGTTTAGTAATAAAATAAACTTTCCAAAAGAAACATCTCTCTGGAATGAGAATTGGCCATTGTCTAGTAGCTGCTCATTTTTTTAGACTGAACATAGTGGACAATCCGATGTGTGAATGTGGTTCGGAGGAGGAGACTCTTGATCACATATTTTTTGCCTGCCCGTTGCGGAAATCTAATACCCTTTACAGTGAGCTAATCGAGGCTTAATTTCAACTCCCAACCAATATTTGCCATCTTCTTGCCATGAACCCACTTAATCTGATAACTTGTGATGTGTCCAGATGGATGACCCTGCTAGATAGAGGGTCTTCCTAATTATTAAAGATGAATTCTGCATTAATAATTTATTTAAAATGTCGATGCTTAATCGTCGCGAGTTGAAATTTAATTTTATCTATTATGTACAATTGATTTGCCAACTCCTGGTCGCGGCTACCAACTGTGATATGTCTGCTAGATAGGGCATACTAATCAAATCAAGCAGACTGTATTTAATGTCGAAATGATGTTAAATTAATATTATAAAGCGTTCTATTGCATTTTAATATAAATCGTCCTCCTGGTCACGGTAAGCATTGAGATGACCCAGGTAGATAGTGGGTCCTCGTCAAATGACGGTGTTTTCTAGAGATGCTTTCTGTTATATGAAAAATATTATACAGTCGTAAAATAATTGACGCGAGTTGTATTTATTATTATATATTTCATTTCGATCTCCTGGTCGCGGCTAACAATGTGATGAGTCCAAATGGGGTGACTCGTCAAAAATACGTCGTAGCAAACAATATTAAATAATATAAATTTTATTGCAATGAATAAAGTCATTTGCTGTATGATGTTAGCGAAATAGTTGTATGGCGCGGGTGGTGACGGCTGAGGTCGACAGATACGCTGTAACTATATAATGAACGCGGAATAAAGTATTATATTCTATGGAATATTGCTAACTAAAATTCAATTCTTCATATGAAATAATTTTCTATACTATACGAAATTACTCTATATAATAAATTGACTAAAATACATATTAACATGTCTGATTTGATGCTGAATATCATCTATAAAGATATTGCCTAAAAACATTTGCTTTGAATGGAATATTAACTACTTCTCTCATAAAATATTATTCTGCCGTAAGTATTCAATGAAACTATATTAACTAAAATATTTCTAACATCTTGGGTTCGCATACGAAATTGATAATACCTAATGCCCTTTGCATTTACTAAGTGTATAACCTAAATTACCACAGCTGTACCATCCTGTCTGTCAGGGACGAAACATAAAACACAATTATACTTCTAAAAATGCTACCTCTTACGCGACAAAAATACCTATTACAGTCGGGCTATGATTATGAACTATTTCCGCCTCATAATGGAATCTGGAACCGACACTCAAACCCTTTCTAGAAATAATAAATGTGATTAAATCTCGATTAAATATAATCTATACTATTCGTAATACGTCGTTGATTTGGCACATGATTCGTCTAATGGATGAAGGACCCCGTTGTGTATCGTAATAACTTCAAATTCTTTTATAGGAGCAGTGTGGAAACGATTGCATAATAATACGTAATAAAAACATCTAGCGAGTCTAATAATCTATACATTTATGTTATAATAAAATACATTCACTAGAAAGAATTCGTGTATTAGAAATAAAACATTTCCGAGTGGAGACAAACCAGTAAAATCGTTCGAACGGCGCAAAGGGAAAAATTCACACATATTAAATAACACTTAAATTAATAATTATAAACACTTTGTATTAGCATATTCCTACCTTGAATGGTTCCATCTTAGACGTGCATGAACCTGTTCATATTAATTCCGGGGGAAAATAATACATATATTTGCTATCTACGAAATACGACATTTTTGAAGCGAAACTTCTTTATAAATAAGTAGATAAGGTCTCGGGGATGGTTTGTTCGAAGGGATTCTACAACAGCCCGTGAATTTATATGAAATAATAGTTTCTTTGAATGCTAAATTTTGGTTTTTTAAACCCCCAGCATCACTTCTGAGGGGGGTATAGGCCCCGCGCCCGCCTAGACCCGGTGACCAACTTCCTAAGTGACTAAATGGCCCCCCTTGCTCCTCCGGAACTTACTGCATCCCGAGACTCTATCTCTTCTTTACGAGATGTGATCCTGTGACGCCCTTCTTTTAGGCTTTAATTGAGATGGCCGTACTCTTTTGGTACGAGTTTCTGATGATGATTGTTGTCTTGAGGCGCCTTTCTTTTAGGCCGGTGTTTGAAGAATCATGTACTCTTTTGGTACGAATTGATGACGACATTAGCCTCCTTTGCGGGCATAGTCATAATAAGATTGAAAATTATTGTGCAATCTTATTATGCCTTTTCAGAATGGCGTCCTACGATTCTGCATCTTGCAACATTTACTTTGATCAAATATTAGAGTGTTAGTAACATATTTATAATACCGAGCAACAAGGAGGGCCCCGCCTTTAAGGGACCCTGCAGGGGCTTGTGCGGGTTCCACGCCCAAGTGCCGGCAAGCATCTACGCCCCAACCAGCTAGGCCATCACAAACCAGATATCCCCAATCTTTAGTTAGATCTCCCCATTCTGTCCTTTACTCGTCATTCTGAAGCTACTTGTTAAGCCAGATGTACCGAGGTACTCAAATCATAAAGAGTTAGCTGAAGACCGGATGTAATGATTGCACAATACTTATGCAATACAATTATTATAATGCTACTAAGCGTTTCTCATAGAATTCTGTGTATTCAATTGTTAGTACAAATAGTATGAAAATCCCCATGCATTAGAATATGTTCGTCTGGGGGATATTCCCGTACGGATTGAACCAATATCACATAAGAAACCGCATAATTGCTCGGATCTTAAATCTTCCCAAAATAAATACATTTCGATACTGAAAATAATTAATCGCAATAGATAATATAAATGTGTTCCTTAGCTGTTACACAGTGGCGGTATGATCCTCTCTGGTACTGATGAATGGTAGATTCCTCCACACGTTCGGACAGCAACTACGCCCGCAAAAGATGTTCTGGAACTGAGGGCTCTGTCGGTAGTCTGTAGGGCAGCAAGTGCTGGTCTCGAACTCAAGGGCTCAGTATAGAGCATCCGCTCCTTTCATACTCGAGATTGCGACATATCTCTCAAATCCACGTTAGTGCAGTGACTCATCCTACGCGCGATGACCTCACCGCCGACGCCCGCCATTGGCCGGATTGGTCGCTATTGGCTCAACCCGTCGAAAGCAAAGCACGCCTGTGATTGGTCCGTTTCGTTAAAATAACAGTAAAGCACCCGCTACACGCGAGACTTGCTGTTCCGATTCATAAATAATAAAGACTCGTTCGCACCTACTCACAAGGTCGAGTCTATTAGGATTGGCAAACAATATTAATTTAACACAGAATTATATCTATGGTATAATAAAGATCTAAAAAATATAAATCTAAAAAAATTACTAGTATAGCTGAATATTCCATTTGTTAGCCTCTTGTAATACATAGAACCTTGAGAAGAAATATATCAGGCTTTTACTTTTAAACGATTCAAAACAGAAGAAATATTTTTTTGATATCCATACTTGGCTTTTTTTAAAAATATTATTATTTTAAAATTTTCTAAATTTATTAAATCTATCTCTATGTCGACCATCACAAACTGTGATATAATTTTTTTGTTATTAAATAACAAGTATATAATTAACACTTATCTTTCTTAGCAAAGTCTCACGTATAACTTGCAAAATGGCACAAATCGCTGTTTAAGGGCGGATTGCCTAATCTTAAGAAGAAGAAGAAAACAGGTGGTTGCAGTTTTCGATTAACTTTTTAAACCAAGTAGCGACAAATTTCGCCGATATTTATTTAAAAATATGTTTATGAACCATTACAGGGTGTCTCCTAGCTAGTAGCAAAAACTTTTTTCACTGAATTTTAAATAGAAAATATTCTTTACACTTTGGATGAAATGTCGACATCTACGGAGTTGGTATTTTTTTCCAGTATTTTATTTTATGATTTTTTGTAATCGAGTATTCATTTGATTAATTAGTTTTTGTTTTTAATTAATTTTTATAAGCGAGTATTCATTTGATGTGAATACTCGCTTTTGCTTTGAGATCTCAGGAATACAAGGAAAGCGTCTGGTGCTAATATGCCTATATTGATTAAATAATACAGCAAGATTGTAGAAGATGCAAAAAAACTATATCTTCTAACGGACAGAATAACGTGACATGAGACAAAATATACACATGCGACAAAAGATCTGTACAAGTATATCAGCGAAATAACCAACTCAATTAAAGCTGGAAACATGAGAACTCAGACGGTAATGCAATAGAGATAATGAAATTACGGAAATTTGAAAGGAAAATTGTAATCAACACATGTGGACAAACTGAATAAGCAAGAATGTGAACTAAGTTAAATAAAAGCGAAGATAAGAGCAGCTATTAGAGTTTGACAACCAGGAAAAGCACTTGGGGCGGACGATATCCTAAGAGCAGTATTATTATTTTTTTGACAAGACATTAAATAAGATGAAGACTGTCGGTTCTAAACTTTTCGAAATTCAATTCATCAATTTGATTAATTTTTTACTACCGGTCCGTACCCGACATTTACAGATTTCATTAAAAATGAGTTTATAGGGGGCGAGGGGGGGGGGGAACACCACTGTTTTGCAAGAACTATAAATACTAATTTTGAATATTTATTCTTTAGGACCTTGCTTAAAACTTAAATGGCATTTCCTTCCCATTACCCCACTCACCCATCCATAAATTCTGCACATAAATCTATACTGTTCAACAAATCCGATCAAAAATTTACATACTTATTCTTTAGGACCCTGCGGAAAACATATATGCGTCATTTCCTTTTCCCTCCTTTACCCCATTCCCCCCGATATAATCTCTATACAAATCAACACTGACAGATCTGAACGAAATTTTGCATTCTTATTCTTTAGGGCCCTGCGGAAAATGAAGGTGCAATCTTCCCTCGCCGCAATATATTCAGTAAACAAGTCAAAAACATTTGATTCGTATATTTATTCTTTAAGATATCGGTGTCATCTCTCTTCCCCTCCTTACATCACTTCCTCCCCCAGATATAATTGTAAAGCACTCCAAACTAAATTAAATACTATTATTTTCACATTGTAAAATAATACCATTCTCCGCCCCACAACAAACCCTCCCACCCCGCCTCCATAAAGTATAAATTAAAAGGAATGCAATTCACTATTTTTGTTGTACAGGTAACTATATTATATAACTAAAAGGCCTTTCACTTTATCTTAGTGCCTTAAATGTTTTATTAGTTAATTTTATCACAGAAATCGAACTATTTTATTTTTTTGCAATACTTGTTTTCTCTTCAATACTCATTTGTAATTAGTAATCTTTAATGATTTAAGTTCTTCGGCCTTTGGGAAATCCTCTGGAAACATATAATCGTCAGTGAATAATTAAGTTTTATTTTTAATTTTCCTAATACAATATTGACTATTATGTTGTCTATCATTTGATTGCGTTCCAAAATAAAATACAATCGTACACATGAACCTGCGGATTTGAAATCGTACTGATCTGAACCAAACATTTCTTAGATATATAGTCACTGAAGAAAATATAGTCACTCCACACAACTCTCCCGGGTATCCCATCCACCTCCATTAAATGGAAACATTGTTATTATTTAGAGGCTTCGCAAAGCAATGACACCCTCCTACTACAAACTTCTTTTTAACTAAATCTTTAACTCAGGCAACACCGGGTATGGACCGTTATTTTTTTTATAAAATAAGATAACTTGGTTAAAGTTTTATTGGTAGATCTAAATCAATATTTGTAAAAAATACGTACGTCTTGTACACGCGCACTATTTTTCAGTTCGAAAGTTCAAATGATTTTTGCAAAATATATTTAATTTGTTTTTTTATAAATTAATATTAATTCAATTTGAATAAGATTTACACTTTGTTGCTCCGTCCATGGAGTGTCGTGGATTTCTGGATGCCTGTGGGAATACGATGTGGAAACATATTACTTACTTTACAATAGTATAAACTGCGAACATTCATGTGTGATGAATTGGCTAGGGGTGAGGTAGAGAGGTCTCCAATGCATTATCCATTGTGTCGGGTCGTGTGGCTTGCATTATCGGCTTCTGAACGGATTACGCAATGCAATTTGAATAATAATTATTAAGAAAAAGCAAAACAGAGCAACCACGAGGATGGGGGCGATTGTACGTTTTCCCCAGTAATACTAATTTCTAATGTCCATCCGTTACCGTAACTAGAACCTTTGCGTCACGTATCATGAAAGTGGACTATCAATGTAAGACATTATTTTCATTTCGATTTTGTTTAATTGACATCATTATTTATTTATTTATTTATTTATTTGTTTACGCCCATTAGGCTTTTACATAAAGAGTATAAAATAAATTTCAAAAAGCACATACATTAAAAGTTTCAGGAATAGCACCAAATCATGAGTATAAAAATTAAAAATGTAGAGTAGGTAACGAGCAGCAATGCGTATAGGCTTTTACATAAAAAAATATATCATAAAATTAAAAAGAACATACATTAAACAATATAAATTACAAGTAGCAAATTATTAAAAGTACCAGGAATAGCACCAAAACATGAGTACAGAAATTAAAAATATAAAGTACAAAGTGGCAATGTGTACGAAAAATATATATTACCCACCATTACATATTAACAGCTGAAGTCAGTAACGAAGCAGTATTGCCTCTTTAAGTGTAAACTTTACTTTCTCCAGACTGTCCACGAAAATGTCAATCATGCAACCATATTCATTACAAGTTCCCAATATTCTGTGTATCACAGAATTTGATTGATAATTGGTATTGCAATTGTTGCGATCAATTATCAATTATCATCTTCATCTTCGTCCTTTTATCCCAAAAGGGTCGAGGGCCCAAAAATTCGACAAGGCATTTCCACTTTCCCCTGTCTTGTGATACTTCAAAACTAGTTAACTATAAAGGCCCAATCTTTTTTTCTGTTAGCCCTAACTTAATCTGGCGCAAGCCCTTCTGGAATGCGCAAGAAGTATAGAAGAAAGTAATCACCTAAGACAGCCAATGACAGGTCGCAAGCCCTGTGAACGCCCAAAGACTTTTATATTTACTGTCCCATATAAATAGCTTCTACTCTGTGAGACATCCATAATACATCTTGATTAATAATAAATTATTCATGTGACACACAAAGCTTTTTTTAGTATTAGACGCTCGTGGAAAAAGGTCCGCCATCGCCGGTCTACCGTCTAGGCGTACAAGAACATTTTAATAAAAACGCTTTAAATTTCCAATTTGTTACCAAGTATAAATCAAAAGATATACCCTCCGTGAAAAAAGGTAATCCCTTAGAGTAAGAAATGGTCAACCCATTGTTGACATGGATATATAGGGCTTTTTTCTGTACAGGGATGTTTCAAAAGTAAAGTTTGATAATACGAGCAATAAATTTCATAAGTGACAGTTTTTGCTTAATACCTACATTACGGATATTTATAGCGAGATTTCTGACCGCGGATTAAATTCTGCTAGCGGATAATATTTCACGGACTTTTGTCTTCAGGTGAATGCGACCGATTAGCAGCGACTGAAAGATTAATGACAATGTCTGTGCATTGCGAGGAATTTCAAATTAGCCTGCATCTGCATAATTCTAATAGTTAAATCACAATACATTTTATTGTGAACCTTGTTTTCATAACCACTTATGTAGACAAGGTTTACCGTTCACAAACAAACCGTATTTAAATATTATTACCAACCTGTTTCGGAAATATACATAAAGGTATTGCGAAATATGCGGAAAAATTACATTAAATATCGTGATATATTGGAAATACTTTAAGGACAGGAAGTTGATTGCTTACGATATATAAAATGTTTTTTGAACAATCAGTCCATCATAGGTCGTTATTGATCCTGGCAGATAGTTCTTGAGTGATATTTTGATTACTTTTATACGTTTTACTTATTTCTAATGATTCAAATAGTCGAATAATGTTAAATTAAATATAGACGAAATTCGAAGATATTAAAATAAAATATATATAAAATATATAACGACATTGCTATCACCGCCTCTTCGTGGACCATCAAAAATATAATATATACTAGCTGTAACCCGTCAAAAATGACGGTAATTTTAAGTGCCGGTTCCTAAGGAATAAGTATTTATTTATCTTATCAAAAAAAAACGAAAAAAATTCAAACTTTTTTTTACTATAAAGAAGTTACGGACGTTGCACGAAGTTACGAGAACAGACAGACAGACGGACGGACGGACAGACAGACAACGAAATTATCATAATTGAGATACTTGAGTTTATGGACGCGAACCATTTCATGTTCCGTGATTTTTCACGGGCGTACGGCTAGCAAATAATAATTAAATCATTCACATTTTCGTTATCCATTTAAATGACTAAAACATTCTGAGTGATAGTGATTATTTAAACATCTCACTAGTGATTTAATTTTGATGTTAAAATGTTGACATAATCTTGATAAGTTATAAATAAATAACCGTGGTGTATTTTCGATAATAAAAAAAAAAATTGTACCATGTAGCCGTAGTTATATGTGCTATTTATCTTACATTATAATATAATATGATTTCTTATTTTATTTACAGACTTATTTGGTTGAGCAGTAAAGATACTCTTCTCGTCCGGGAAAACCGCTTTAGCACAAGCACTTGCGAAATTGCAAGAATATTCATGTATTGCGTGCATACATCTCTAAAGGAACTTGTTAATATTTTGTTAAAATAATGGTGTTATAACCCTCCACACCTAAACGTCAATAAAATTCAGATGATAGTTTTATGAAGTGTTGCCTAGGTTTTCTTGTGACGTTGGGTGATTTCAATATTTGAACAATAGCGATCTGTGACAATTCTCTATGACCTCTTCGTTTGACCCTTGTCAAATAGTAAATCAAAGGTTCAACTATTCGGAAGTGGTTGCTATAATACTCTTTGAAGTGTATATGCTATAGCCAGAGTGTTAAATTTTCTATAATCTATGCATTAACTAGTATATCTATGCATTAACTAGTATATGTATTGTCACTATACTAGTAAATATATAAATTATCATAATTTACACTTTGTAACATATACATGGGCCTAGTGTGTTTCTTGTCTGTCTGCTTCTGTTTGTCCTGCTCTGACTGTGTACCTGTTTGGACGTAGTTACATTATATGTATGTAATGTTGCGACTATAAATGTATATCACACTATTACGGGTATCTCGGTGTCCATCTTGTGTTCATCCGTAAATATCCTACCACGGCATTACTCACTTTGTACGAGCACAATAACAATTATGTCTTGAGTAGCCTTCAAGTGTCAGAAATCAAAGGGTGAATCAACCATGAATAAAAACGATTTTGATGACACATGTAAATTTTTGTTTTTGATTTTAACCAACCTTAATCCAAGATAATACAACTGGCCCTTAGAACACATTAGCTCGGTGTGAAGAGCACTATGGCCCGAATGCAGAGTCAATACTTAAGTGATTTAAAGGTTGAAGTACGCTTTAAAAGCGTTATTTTAAACTGAAAATTATGCTTTTAAAGCATACCTTAACCTTTAAATCATTAAGTATTATTTATGTATTCGGGTCTATAAGAAAAATTGAGTATAAAAAATATATACCCTTAACTATGTTATGTCTTTAACTCTCCCCAATATAAAATTTTGTTGTTATTGGGGAGATGAAGCGCCATAACATTCATATGTTATCTTTACATTGCAATGTCATTTTCAATTCCCGCTCACCTCAGTACCTACCTGAAATCTAAATCTCACGATCTATCTTTTATGTAATCGTAGCCTTCTAAAACCATTCTTTTTAAGTTTTACTAAGATTCACAAAAATTTATTGTATCACATATCAATAATACATTATATGTAGTTTATTCTTTAATTTTCAGTTAAATTTTTTAAACACAGTTTAGATATTACATTATATAATAATGTTTTTTTCAATTAATTTTATGTGCATATTTTATGTTTACATAATTGTTTTTTTTATAATTTTAAAATGTTTATAGGTATTTTAATTTATTTTAATTTTTGATTGTCATTTCGAATGCTTGCTTATGTACTTTTTCTCAATAATGTTATAACTGTAAAATCTTTTGTTTTTTTTACTAATAAATAATGATTTAATAATTTTGGTTTTCGTATCTGATTTGGAATATTCCATAAATAAGTATCATTCAATTGAGTTATTTGTATCCATTACGTCAGATCATTAAAATGTTTCATGAACGCCATGATTATAAACATGCACTGCGTAACTTGTTTTACTAATGACTGTAATGAACTCGCATTAATAGAAATTTGTTGAATTTATTAATATTTATCTGAAATAAACAACTTTATCAGAATATAATAAATAAAAATCAATTGTACGAACAGCTACCCCAGCATTCGAGCAGCAGATCAACGATTGCATGGAAAAAAAGATTTGAATTTATCATGATAAAAAGGATATTTGGTAAGTTGACAAATCTAAGTAGTGAAGTAGGAAAAGAGGGAAAAAGGCATAGAATGCAGTAAGAAACATTGATTTTTCATTGTGAACCAAGATGTCTACTTTTTAAAGAAACAGAATATGGCACGAAATATTGTTTTCCTGTCAGACGTCAATTTTTGTTAAAATTTCTCATAGTATTTAGTATAAGCGGTGATCAATGCATAATATTACACTCTGTAATATATACTTTCACACTGATATGATTAAAAAGAATCGATTATTAAATTGATTTAGAGCCATAAAAGGGAGGTAGTTTTCGTCTCTGTGTGTCATTGCGTTTTCAATCTTTTCCCCCGGTAAATATGACTAATTAATTAAGATAATCTTGGCTCTGATAATCGTGGGCTCCTAATGTTTGATTGCATCGGATTTAGGTAAAGTAAATGGTTCGAGCATGTCCGCGCAGTGTGTTTGATAAGCGCATATTGTATGGAAAGAAATGTAGCGGCGTTCTGCGACGTAAAAGACCCGACGGAAGATCCGCGGAGTGTGGCGCCGGCCTTAATCTCAACCCACGTGTTCGAATAATATTACTTTAAACATAACTAGTCATACTCCAGTTCAACTTGGGTGAATTAGGCACTCAATTATAACAATTATAAATTAAATATATTATTATCAAGTGCCTGAAAGGAAGACGGCTCAAACACTACTTAGAATTGTCCCTTTTTATAATTTATTTTTCTTTAGTTATTACGCAACATCATTCGATATGCGACAGAAAATGCCTCGAGTCACACATACACAGTGTGTTAAAAAATCTTTACTTTCTATAATCTCCTCCAAAGTAGTTCCCTTAGTAATGCATACACTTCTCACAGCGCCATTGTTAGGTATACTACTGGAGCGCGTCTTTTTGTTTGTTCAGCTGGGCCGTCGCGTTCCGTATAATCTATTCTCTTGATCGAATTGGGTTCCTTTCAGCGATATGCAGTAGGGAAAGTGTCAGGAGAATAGGAAGCCAGAGAAACCAGGGAAATGCTGCGTTTGCCCAAGAAAGCCTGAATCAGACGCGAATAATGGACAGGTGCATTATCGTGACGGAGCTGCTCCATCATTAACAGCTTCGGCACGAATTTTTTAGATATGAAATGGAATATACTGATCCAATGCGACCATTCGCACAAAAAAAATTCATTAAATTGAAAAAATGTATAAATTATTTTAGTTTTTGTCAAATATAAAACATATAAATATATAGCTTTCACACTTCTAGTGATTGATTGCACGCTTCTGCAATCGATTGCGTCATCTTTAGTTTTTGTCGGGGCAAATCCCTTGGTTTTACTCTGGTTCTGGGTTTTTTACAGGGACATTTGAACTTGGAACTCTCTAGTAAGGCAGGTTAGGGGAGAAAGGGGTAATGGGAGTCAGTGGGCAATGGTGGTCAGCGGATATATTAAATCAAACGAATAATGGCTTAAAAGACTCGTTTAGTGACAGCTCGTACTCTCCTGACTTCTTGCTCAGTACGCGTCCATCGTTTGCACAGGAAGGATGCCACGCGTTTTCGCGCGCATTCGATGTAATTTTACGAGTGCACAAAATAAGTGCTGAGTACATTATTACAAGAAACCTGATTATTTAAAGTAGTTTACTGAGTGACTTACCGATTTAGTAAATTATCGATTTAGAAACAAATTGTTGTGTTTTAACACCAAATAATTTTTTTATTAGTTTTTTACACATTGGGTATAATGTAATAAGAGTCACTGCAATGCAGGCAATGAGAGTTTACTCCATCAGCTAACGAAGCAAAAGGAAAAAACATAGTGCCAAAATCAAAATCAAGAAGCAAAAACTCTAGAAAGCAAATAAGGCCAAAAGGCGCGTACTTCAAGAGAAAAATACTTCTTTGGAATCAGATATACGATGACGAAGATGACGATATGAATAATTTGTTTGTGGTGAATTCGGTCGCAACAATGAAGAATGGTACAGGCGCTCTTCTTGCGAGCTATGGGCTCACGCAGAGTGCACAGACTGGGATTTACCACACGGTTATGTGTGTGACGATTGCTATACTAGGCTGACTCTCATTGTGACTATAATTACCCTCATCTGTGGAAAATGGTGGTCAAAGTTGAATTTCTTTTTTAAGTTTAATAGCAAGTAGTGTGTTATTCTAAAGATAATGAAACCGTTTAAGACTGATAGTTTAATAGTTAGACTACCATAAGAGTTGATTTTTATAAAGTTTAAAAAAAATTTCGTGTTTCATTCTATTTCTTGCTTCGGTGACTCACATTACACCTTCCTCCCCTTGCGAATTCTCCGTGGTGTCGTTTTTCGGTCCGCTCTACTGCATGCACTTAGAAGGCCGTCTAAGACTGCACGCACAAATTAAAATTATCCGTAACTTTGTTTGTCTCGAAAACAACGAACCACTCGTTCTATTAATTTTGATGTTACATATGTATATTTTAATTATATTATTTATTTTTGTACGAAATTCGACTAATGACTATTTAAAATTATGACCGAAGTTGCGGAACCGAACCCCGTCGTTAGTCGAGAACTGACTGTATTCTAATTTTATTTCTTTGTCTTTCTAAACGTGAATTACCCAGTGCATGAAAAAGTGAAGTACGCAAAGTATTATATATAGGAATTCTGAGAAATAACTTGTAAACGCGCACGATATATCACAAATATATCGTGCGCGAAAACAATTATTTTGCACTTAGCCAATCATTATTTATGTATGCAAATCAACCATATAGCATTAATTTAGGTACCAAGATAAGATTTCATTAAAGAAATCATTCTCTTATTCACTCATTCTTAAAATGCATACGACATGCGATATGATATTACGTTTCTAGAGCAACAGAGAGCGCATTTTTCTTTAACAATTAATTCAAGTTGCGATCAATATTCCTTACTTAAGGAGGGGGTAAGGTTTTTAACTTTTTTTTTTGCATTTTAATTTTAATTTTTTAAATGAATGTATAACATCGCAAGAATATTGTGTCAAAATTTCAAGTCAATCGGAGCAAAATTGACGAAATTATGAACATTTGAGCGATACCAGACTGATTTTCTATACCTGCCCGGGCAGCTAAGAGACGCGCTCACCTGAGGACAAAAAGATGCTGATGATGAAAGCTCTTTGCTGTGTGAACATGGCATCGACGATTATGTGTAAGTATAAAATAAGTGTTGAGTTTTATTTTGAATTTTACAGTGTGCAAAACTTTAAAGCGTGTTCCCCACATCTCACGTTTTCAAAGTCGGTGTCCATCATAACTTCAAAACTACTACACCGATCCTTTTTGAAATTTTGAACACTATTTCTGTACATAATTTACAAGGTAACGCTGGAGAGTTTTTTCAAATTTGTTATTAATTTTTATTTTTTAATAACAAATTAGTTGATATTTTTCGCGAAAAATCGCGTTTTTCCCTTCAAAGTGTTCCAAAAAATTTAAAAATAGAAATTTCAAAAAACCCTCCCAGTGTTACCTGGGAAAACCTATTATCTAATGAATGAACTTTGATTTTTTGATTTCAGATGATCTAGCACCAAGTTATGATGGACACCGCAATTCTACTTTTTTCCGAGACATGTCCGAATAATTGCTGCCATTGCCGTATTTTTTAATATTTCGTCTTGAAAATTTTACACAATATTCTTCAAATGTCATATTTTAATGTACCATTGATTTTAATAAAGAGATTTTAACTGTGTCGTCACAAAAAATTCACAAAAACATGCCTTTTTTTGTACGAATTAACCTTACCCCCCCCTTAATATCGGGGTATTCTTCTCCACCAGCTAATAATACCTACTGCAAAATGCGGAGTCCGAATCGCGGATAGCTTCAAATCACCTTGTTTTGGCATTTGCGTTAGTAATGGTTAAACCGTTATTTTAATCAGTTATTTCAGTAAAGTTATTTGGTATTTATATCTGATTGTATCGATGATTGATAACTAAATATTATTGTTGTTTAGTAGTGATGGTTGCCCGTCCAACTGCAAAAAATCAGCATCGAAGCAATCAGATACAAATCTCAAATAACGGTTAGTGTATCACCGGTTAAGATATCATCACTAATTTGTATATAGACAACAACATGAAATACACGTAAACATTCGGCCCTATTCTTAAAATAACAGGATTGTTATATTGATGATTCTACCCAACGTTCAAAAATATTCATTCTATATAAAGTTCAGAAATTACATATGTTGACTTTTATCGCTTAATTTCATGTAACAATATTTGTCTTAACTAATCTTACTCAAGTATACGACAGATATCGCCTTCGGGCGAGTTTAATTAATATTAAAAAACAATATAAATATTTTTGGGCGTCACATGCAGATGTCGCCTTAACAGCCTGATTACCTGAAATGTTCTAAAGAAATTCATAAGTTATTTATATTCGATAAAGCATACCAAATAAAATAGATTTATAGTGTTCAAAGAATAAGGTGCCTTATGTATAGGTACGTATAAGTTTCGTATCCGCCGAGAGCATTTGTATGACATAAATATACATTTCTCTCTCGTTTGCACTACCATTGGCTACATATTAAAGAAGAAACCAGATGAATACAGAATGATATGATCATACCGCCCTCAGAGGTTAACTATAATACGTTTCAGCATTTTGTTAATTTAATTGAATAGTGTTGTAGTGTTGCACGTCTAGTGGTATTATTAAATTATTAATATTTTACCCGTCTTTAGACGTGGTATTTAGGAAAGTTGTTGAACATGGCATTAGAAGAAGAAGAAGAAAACATATATATTTATTTTCATGAAGAAAAGCATAAAAAACACGTGACAGTAAAATGTTACGTACATAAGATTTTAGACACGGCGTCATATAACAGGCATATGTGTATACTTACTTGTTTATTACTGACGATAAGAGTAAATTACTCGTTACCAAGTAATTGAGAAAACTTATTAAATATTAAATTTTTAATTAATTTTTATTTAATTAAAAATTAAATAAATAAAAAAATAAAAAAATAATAAAAATAAAAATAAATAAAAAAATATAAAAAAAAATATTTTTTTTACAAAAATTAGGTATACATCGGTCGAACGGTACAGATTTGCATGAAAATATATCAGGGACCTTTGGGACCCGATGTGTACCACAAAGAATGAGTATGCAAAATTTAGGTCATATTAGTCAAAATGTGTAGATTTGTGTAAAATATATTCAGGGGCAGTGATGTACAAGATACCCTATATAAAGTATCTGGAATACAAAATGCAAGATACTTTAAAATCAAGTATTTCAAATACCAGATACAAATAACATTCTGGAATGGTATCTGAAATACTAGATACAAAATACGCATCTTCCAAATACTTTTTAAAGATAAAATTCTTTTGTAAGAAAACACAATTTATTGACTGTAAGTTTTTTTTTTTACGTGAATTATTTACGAAAAAATCGCGTTGATTGCATAAATGTGACAAAATAAAATATTATATTTTTAAGGTTTTAATTATTGAGACTTAAGTAAAACCAGTTCTTTGAAAACATTTTGTCGCTCATTTTTCTTCGATGAGGTCTCATTATAGGTACATCATTGGAAAAAAGTATCTTAGCAATTTTAGTATTTACAAAATACTAAGATACCATAAGAATGTATCTAAATACAAGATACAAGATGAATATTCAGAAAAGTATTTCAGATACAAGATGAAAATACGTATTTTGCATCTTGTATCTGTATTTCAAATACTTGTATATTAGATAAGTCACATTTCTGATCAGTGGGAAGGAGTGTGGTGAAGGGGGAGGGGGGAAATGTTGCCTATATTACCCCCCCGGATCCTAAAGAATAAGAATAAGTGTGCAAAAATTGCAGATCGGACAAACGGTGTGGATTGGATAGAGAACAGACTATAGACAGACATCGAGTTTTATAGGTATAGACTAATTGTTCATACCCGGTGATGCGCGGGTTAAGGATTCAGTTAAATTAGATTCAGATAAATATGTGGGGCAAAACAATGTTTCCATTTCTATAATTAATACAATGTTTCCATTTAATCAAGGCTGGGATGGATAGGAAGTCTAAAGAAGAAATGTGGCATGGGAATATGTATGCAAAACTTGGGTCCAATTGGTTGTAGATTTGTACAGAAAGAATATCTAGGGAACGGGATAGTTTAGAGGGGGAAGGGGAAATGTCGCATTTATTATCCGACTGGTCTTAAAGAACAAGTATACAAAATTTGACTCAGATCGGTCAAATGGTACAGATTTGCAAGGAAAATATATCAGAAGGAGGGGGTGGGCAAAGGTGGAGGGGAGAAATGTCACCTATGACAGATATACAGACAGACATTGAGTATTATAGGTATAATAGATAAGATGTGGGTTTCATAGATTCTAGAGAAATTTCTTTGAGCAGTGACAGTTTTTTTGTGTATATTTACCTCAGAAACTCCTAAGTACCCTTCAAATTAAACCATTTAAAAAAATATATTTTAACCGCGTATACAAGGTAATATACCAGAGATGAGCTTTTATTATATTTATAAATATTTATTATATTATAAATATTTATAAATGGTTTCTGCTTTTGTACTTTAATTTGAATTGTAAATACTTCTCCCATAAGCTTGAGCTATTGGTTCATATCATGGGGAGTATAATGTCATTAAAATGTAATAATATAATCGTAGATATAATTTATTATAAAAAAACTTTATTAGGTGTGTATCTACAGTATAAATAAATAAATAATATAAATGTATTATTTTACACCGTTTCTTTTATAATACAGTGAAATGAGGTGTGCTTTATTTGAAAATAGTTGAAATGAAAAGAACAATATTAAAGCGAAATGAGTGTATTTATGGATCTCATTTGTCAAGTGACTTTTGCACGGCCGTTTAACGGTGCAAAAATCTTATTTAAAATTCGATACAAGTCGATTGGCTTCTAATGGAAGTGGATTTGCACCGCGCAACGCGGAAGTGGAACACCGTAATGGAATTGCAGCACAAACAAAGTACAGCGAAACATGCGAGCTTACAATTAAAACCAAAACACCTCGGCTTTGTAATTATATTAAAAAATGGTATTAAAACTTAATTATACACCAAAAAATATTTTTGTATTTATTATATTATTATAAAAATACATATTTTTTTCGTAACAACTTGTTTTTAGTTAATTCTATTAAATATTAATATTGAATGTTAATCAGATTGATTTTTCTCTTTAAGTTAATATTAAGTATCGAAAGTTTTTCTTACGTTTTTTTGGCTATAATAGTTTTTTCTACATCGCCAGATTTCTTATAAGTACAAGTATTAAATATGTTTACAAAAATTATGAGTAGGCCATCTTAAAACAGAATATCAAAATACACATCGATTTGCCGATAATGCTCAAAATAATAAAAATGTATGGCAATCCTGTCGATCAACATTCTGGCGATGGTAGATATTGGCCGCCCGTGTTCTATCGCCATTCTCTCCTTAAGCGTGATACTGATTAGTACGCGTGCTATAACTAAGTGTAACCTTTATATATGTATTAGTATAAGTATATTATTGCTGATTACCCGAGTGCCTCATTTATTATGCATGTCATCCTCACATTACAATCAATCACATTGCGACACTTCGCAAAACAAGGAAGGCCATCAACTATACAATAAATAGCTACAGGCAATCTACGTAGACTATAGTCATACAAGATTGTACTGTAAATTATTAATGTATATATATCCTTGACATACAATTTTATGAGAAAAAAGTATTTCTAAGCAGGGTAAGACTAAGTAGGGTAAGATTCTAGTTAATGTTTCATGGAAAAGGTTTACCTATCAAAAAGGATAATCCTTTTTCGTAAATCATTTGCGACAATCTATTGTGACATATAACTTTGCGTTCCTACATGTCATATTTAAGGAAAGAAAAATGAATTACCTCGGTCGCCGAGTAGGTACCTATTTTGCCCGTGTAGCCAGATCTCGCCCAGGCAGACTTTCTCTTTTGGGGAGGGTTAGATCCAGTTTTAAAATTGTATGTCTAAGGTATGGTTGTTATTTATGTTTATTTTTGTATTAATTATAGTATACCTGTCGACTTGATTTAGATTTGGATCGTAGCCAACACAAGGAATTCATCCGTGAGACATAATTTTGCGGCAAACCTAAATCTTCACCGAGCAGTTCAATATGAGGCTATTAACCTTTACCATACCGCGCTATAAAATACCCGAATGCAGCCACGTTTAAAACGTTAATTTTGTTTTCACATCAGTTCTTAGTTAATAATTCACCTCTCATATATTTAATTTTTGTTTTTGTTTATGTATACACATCAAGTTTTAATTCTCAGCATAGGTTGTATCCTGGTGAAAGGACCTTTGGCTCTGAAACGTGCTGATAATTCAATAAATAGTGGATTTATACAAAGTGCTTTCTTTTTATAATTATAAGTATTGTTATAGCGTTTTTATATTAATTATTATATATAAATATTATTATAACGTATTTATATAAATAATAATTTTTTATATCAATAAAAATAATGTTACATTGTGTAATCACTTAAGCCAGACTCAAGACAGGTTATAAGCTCTATAATGCCCAGAAAAGGATTCCATACTTCCCATAAAAATGGTTTCTATACATCTATAATTTATGGTAACCATTTTTCGGCCGTATTTTGAAAATAAAAAGATTGTTATTTGGTGATTGTTATAACACTCACGAATAGAGAAACCTTAAGGCATCCTGTCAAAATGTCAATATTTCTATCACTGTGACGAAAATATTTGCTTTAATTTATTATGAGATCTTTTTAGATGAAGAAATTAAACAAACAGATTTCTACCAACTTTTAAATTAATATTAGCGCATAATTTATAAAATATTTATCAAAAAATTGTATTTTAGACAAAACTTCAGATTGCTAAGACTGGTTTGCTTGATGATATAAATATCGCTGTGACATCAAATGTCTTTTTTGCTAATAGTATAACTGTGTATAGGACTAAATTGAAACAATTCTTAACAACTAAATGGTAATGGATAAACAAATTTTTCTTTTACTTCTTCCTATTTAAACTTCCCTTTTTAATTTACATAAATCTATTATATATACATTAATCTTTTAAACTGTAATGTAGGTAATTTACTGAAATCTATTATATATATACTTGAATCTTTTTTACTGCAATCTAAATTTACACAAATTTATTATATTTACTTGAATTTTTTTAACAGCATATCTGTTCTATGTGATATTTTTATTATATATTTTGTAAAAGCCCACAAAGGAGGTAAATATATAAATAAATATGTGGGCATAAAAACACAGAATGCAATTTATGCATCCTGTCTTGGGTTTTTAATGTCAGTTATTTATGAATCCCTTGTATTCCACATTCTTCTCAATCAATATCAATATCACACTACTTAGATGATGTCGATTCACGACTACTTTCCAAAAGTTTAATTTAAAATTGCGAAAGTCGTATATTATTTAAATTAATCAAGTAATTACGCGATGCTAGCTAAATTTCCCCCTTCTGTTTTTGAGCGTTGGGATAGTAATTACTGAATTATCCAGAATGTCGTAAATCTATGTCTTGTATATTTTTGAGTGTTGGGAAAACAATGACTAAAATCTCAGAATACAGCCGACTATTTGTTTATTAAATCTGCTGCCATGTTTGAAATTATATTTTCCATCAACTAATTGAATGTGACCCGAATAAGCGTATGCTTGCACATACATAAATACACACACATGTACGTGGACATAATCGTTACGGTCTTAAGTTGTTTTGCTGAGGTGCGCCATCTGTTGGTGCAGTTTGGAAGTTTAAAGTGTTATTGCCCCGACGCCGACGGCGCTGGGCGTTTAATTTGAAAAGTTGCAAGAATACTTGAATCAAATAAATCGGGAAACGTAATTTTCAACAACCTTTGTAAATCCAACGGATAGATTTATTAACACTTACTGCGATATCTGAGCAGCATAATTACAATGCGGCAAAACAATGGAATTATTTAATATTTAAGCAGCACGGATGTAAACCAGGTTAAGTGACAAATATGACACAATTCATAAAAAAATTATAATCTTTTTTGTATTTTATTATATTGTTACGATTGTCTAAAATATTGGTAACTGGAAACCAATGGAACGTTCTCGTTGCATCGCGAACTCTAACATTTATGTATAAAAGTGACGACAGACGCGCGCGCGTTATTGTGACATTTCTGAGATTCACAGATAAAAGTGAGCCATATGAAATATTCTTTATTATATATATTTTATAAAATATTACATTTGACGCCGCACGTCAAATCAACACTCATCACAACAAATCAAGCGACAGTCATCCGGCGCGAGTGAATTAGTGCGAACCTGTGTGAAATATTCTAGAAAGAATTAGGTGAATTTAAGAACGGCGCTCTGATTCAATTCGTGTCCAGTAACTTTGGGTAATAAATTAAAGTAAAAATAGATTTTTGCGTTTCATTTGCCTCTCACAGCCACGATCCCACTGACATTCATTGAAGAAATGCGATAAGAAAATAAATAATTAAAAACATAAAATCTTGAAAAACTGAAAAAATGTCACTTCCATCACTTATATGAATACGAAAACTTTATGGTTCATAGCATATATTGAATGAAAAAGTGATTAAATATATTGCTTATTGTCTATGATAATAGGTGCAAAAAAAATTAGAAATATTGTCAATGCAAAATATACGATATATTGGACGAGGTGCTAACATTTGTATAAAAGTAATATAATTTTTCACCCACGATTAATCATAATCTGGATCTTCTTAAATCATAGAAGATGTAATCGAGTGATAAAAGTGATGCTGTATGAGGGGTACTCGTTACAGGCATGACAAAACGTATTTAATTTTAGAGCATTAGGCTTGATGCACACTAATGGTCCGCTCACGGTCCGATCTCGCTCCAACAAAATATTAATACACAGTGAACAATTAAGCCATTCGCACTATGTGTCCGCTCCGGTTCGGGTCCGATCGCGATCCGGTACAGTCAAATAAGTTATAATAGAACCTCTTACAGGTACAGAATATAGCATTGAAGAATATTTGACCAGAGCGGGCTCGAATTTGTCCTGGCTTGTACCATAGTGTGAATGGCCAAATGTCAGTTCGTTTTCGATAATTCGTGTTCTAATGTTTAATGAATAACTTAGTTTGTGCAATAATGGACTGCAATGCAACTGGAATGCAATAAAACATGGAATTATGAAAGAAGTATCTAAATTAACGTATTATTTATTATAAATATTTTTGTAACTATGGGTAATAATAGCTATAACAGCTAATTCTTCGATAGAAAAAATATATGATGTATAAGAAAAATATGTTTTTAACTTAAACTTACAGTTAAAATAATTTTAATGAATAATTATATAATATTCGTCCGAATCGAAACGTAGATCAGGGCAAACTGATTTTAAAAGTTTAAAAGATGAAGCGTGATCGAAACTGTTTCACTAGTTCGGACGTTAGTGCGGATCGACCTTTACGCCTAGTGGCAAGTCGTACATTTATTTGCCTCAGAAAAGTTAGATTCGTGATCACAGTTTTATCACTTTTTAATAGTGCAGCTTCTTTATATTTTTCTGAATATACAGATTTATGAAAAATAGTAATAGGGTTTAATTTTAATGAAAATAAAAGGCCCTAAAATTTAATGTAACAACTTTTCGTATTAAAAATATTGAACCATTCGTTTATAAAAAAATACTGAACTCCAGTATATTTTGTAAACGAATTTCAAAACCTCCATTCCAAAAATGCCAAAAAATTCTCACGCCTCATCCTTGTCACATTAAAAGGGGTTCATTTTCAGGATGTTTTTAAAACCTCTTCCTAGTGTTCTGTGGGAGAAACGTCTGGGAAATGCGCTCGAACATTATTCTCGACTACATCGAAATTCCTGTAACAAGGTAACAGAGTGTGACCAGCTCGTGGGAAATTGGGAAGTATCATCTTAAATCGTCCCATGTAAAATACGTAATGATAGATATGATTTCCCAATTTATTTTAGCAATCAGATACAGCGCACAGTTAGGCAACTTTTTGAATTTTTAAAGTAACATTTGATAATATTTAAAAATCTC
Source organism: Agrypnia vestita (assembly GCA_016648135.1). Taxonomy (NCBI): domain Eukaryota; kingdom Metazoa; phylum Arthropoda; class Insecta; order Trichoptera; family Phryganeidae; genus Agrypnia; species Agrypnia vestita. The sequence goes on along the minus strand of JADDOH010004824.1, from coordinate 121,696 downwards.
ATCCACCCTTTTCCCTCTATGTTTCATTCCACAAAATGAAAAGCGCAGGCTCCGTGCTACCACAATTGTGGACTTGGCAGCTCCGTTTTGTAAAAACATGGCCCAGTTGTCAATTTTGGAGTTGGTAGAGCTTGTTGGAGGTCGATTGTAATTGTGTGGATGTTGCGAAAATCTTTTGCTTTTTTATTGCATCAATTAAAGCGACCCTCGACACGCTAGTGGCTTTCTCGACCTTTGATTGAACTTCTTCTTCTTCATTTCAATCTGCTTCTATTTCACACTTAGACTTTACAGCGTCTATTAGCGTTATCAATGCATCACCCTTGGACTCGTGCTTGCATGTGTGGATATTTAAACATAATATTAAAATTTTAATTAAAAAATCTACGAAATTCATCCCGTGATAATACTCGCCTACATTTTTTAAAATCTACGTCGTGTTACCTTTTGTAAATTATTGCGCAATAGTATTATTACAGGTATTAAAAAATTATTGTACTTAATAGTTTTTAATTTTGACATTTGAATCACTTTATCCAAGGATTAATTGCGACCCACAGTTTAAATATTATGAAATAATAACTAACTAACCAACCATCACGCCGTTTCCTCGCAGGGCTAGGCAGAGAATTGAACGCCACACTCTTCTATCCTGGCACACCACTTTTGCTTCGGCCACATTCATACATCTTCTCATACAAGTTCTACGATTGTTAAGGCTTTTAACAGGGCCATCCGCAAATACTTGTAGTATCTGATTATGCCAGGTCTTTCGCGGACGCGCTCTATTCCTGTTGCCTTCAACACTCGCCTCGTACATTTTTTTCTTAACCATATTTTCCCCGTTCATATGTTCCACATGACCAAACCATCTCAGAACTCCTTTCTTTATTTTATTTACCACACTATAGCCAGCATTACATTCATTTCTAATTTGTTCATTCCTCATTCTATCGATCAAAGATTTTCCACACAAGCATCTTAGTGACCGCATTTTCACCGCATTCAGTCTACTTTCATTCCTCCTTTGCTAATTCCAGGCTTCACTTCCATACATCAGTGTTGGTACTAGAACGCCATTATATACCGCTAGTTTTACTACCTTTGATAGATTCTTATTAGCCATAATTTCATTTAGAGCACCATTAACTTTTTTTCTCGCCACTCTCCTTTCGATATCATTCTCAGCCTTGCCGTCTCTACGAAACATACTTACCAAATACTTCTTTTACTTCACTTGTTTTACTTCACTTGTTTTAAGCATTCGTTGATTACAATTACACCACACTTAGTCACTCTTTGTCCCTCGCGAATACCATCACTTTCGATTTTGCTGACATTCATCAGAAGTTCACTCTGCATGCATACATCGGACATCCTGAATACCAGGCACTGTAGATCAACTTCACTGTTAGCCACTAATATTGCATCGTCTGCGTATAAGTAGGCAGGATATGGTGAGTCCGTCCATTTTCGCTCCACAACTTCCTTTCCTTCAGTTCCTTCAGTTCTTTCATACAATTGTCCATACACAGATTGAAAAGCCATGGCGACATTACGCATCCCTATTTGACACCTTTTGTAATATCAAACCATGATATAATAATAAATAATAATTATCTATTGTTTGCGTAAACGTTTGGTGTTTTAGTCATGGATAAAATGAAATTATTGTTGCACAGAATTTTTCTCTTGCCCATGTTTTTAGCTTTGTCCTTAGATAAAGTGACTATGTCAAAATGTATGGTGAAATTTTCGAAACTTTAAAATGTAATAACTGTTTTGACATTTATTTGGCACTCAATTTTATTTTTACTTTTACTTTCTTTTAACTCGTAGCGTCTGCTTGTATGCTAGTCTGCTTGTCTGCTTGTCTGCCGAAAAAACTTTGGATCGATTTTTAACCCTTTTCTCGTAATCCAATCGAGCTGAAATTTTGCAGGCAGACTCATGCCGAATGATATAACAAACCTTTGTTTAAAATTTTTTAATAATTGTAGTTTAATTTTGGATTTTTCCAATTTTAACGATTTATGTAATGTTTAATTTTCGAGCCAGACGCGTGGAAAAGGCGCGAAACCCGTTTCAATGAGAAAGGGAGTATAATAAAAACTTGTTTTTTATGGGTTAGTTTTTTTTTTAAATAAGGGCGCTCTGCACCGAGGATACAACTATATCGAAAATATTGGCGCTCGACCGCGTATCTGCACTTTAGCCACAACTTTGATAACCCTAGTCAATTGTTTTTACTTGACTCGACCGAATTCATACTTTATAAAATTAAACCTTACCTTTTTTTTCTCGTTCGTGACATTTTCTAATCTTCCTCTATTTGTTTGTAAACCATCCAAATAATGAAAATAAATTTTGCATAATTCCATTGTTTTAATACGGTCTTCATCTATCGTATTTACAGATTTATTTCTTAAACAACTGGGAATATAATTATTTTGGATGTTGTAATCCACTGCCTTCCAAAATTCCTAGAAGAGACGTTTCCTGCTCCCAACTTAACTATTTTACAGCATTTATCTTTGCAAACACAGTTTTCACTCATAGTTTTTCCTGGAATAACATCCCGCTTTCTTCTTTTACTTGTGTAAGTGGAACCTTTATCTTTCTTCTTGTTCTCTGCATCTTGTATTTTACGGCAGCATTTTCTCTTTCGTGTTGTACTAGGTAGTGATGTTGCAGCAACACATTTAAATTGTTAAAAATACTGTATTTTATACTGAAGTCTAGAAAAATATAAATACTATCATCAATAATAGTATATTAACCTTGTGGTAAACTACTTTTTATTAAATTTTTTAGGATGTGTTGGATGTACTCTGATGAAGGGACCATTGGCCCGAAACATGTTTTTTTGGGAAACAGTGTTTTTTATTGATCTTAACATAAAATAAATTAAGCAACTAAAAAAATCTAATGCGTTTGACATCATTTGAATAACATTTTACATCATAATATTTTCGGGTAAACAATATAAATATGTGCACGTGTTTTAAAAGCCTTTAAAATGGATCACAGGTATTGCGTGTAAAACATGTAAAATGAAGACATGCTTTATATGAAACAGAGAAATGCACTAAAATCTTACCTTGGTCATTCGGTCGTATATAGAAAATCGTTAACACTCAAAAATAGAGAATCGTAAAGACATCTATCAAATATCAATATTTCTATCATTGTGACGAAAATATTGGCTTTAATTTAATATTTGAACTCCTTAGATGTGTGAGAAATAAACTGATTTCTTTACTTTAATACTTTTACGATGATATACAAGTCTTTTTTGAGAACACCCAGACTTCGTGGAGGTCCATGTATGTGTAACAAAACATTCATGTACCTATTTTAATTAAAAATAGTTTTATTATATATGATTACTGCATAAATGTTGAGTGTTGGAAAGTGATATTGCATCATAGTTTATGTTGATATTATAATAATAATAATAATATGTCTTTATGTCGGCTAGTATCAAAATAGATTTTCACCTTACCATATAGATATATACTTACAAGTAAAAATAGAAAAAACATTCAAGTAAAATTAGAAAAGGAAAGAAAACAATCGACATTGAAAATAGAAAATTCACTGACTACCTTGGAGAACTTTTGCATAATTAGTGTCCATCTTTTATGAATTGAAGAGTCAAACCATATGGCAGCTGCAACAGCAAAAATGGATTTGCTTGACTCCCCACATCCTCATTTTTGCAATGGCTATCTTCAATCTTTGGAGAGTAATAAATCTCGGAGCCTCAGGTGTACTAAAACTAGTGACTAGTTCTCCTATTGTTGTCGACCCCCGTAGATGGAAGCCGCGCAATAAATGAGAAATTTACGCTTATTCCTTGTCTGTTGCATACTTGTCAGTTCTGAGGGTAGCTGGCCCGTCAGCAATAGCATTGCTGTGAAGAGTGACGCTAGTAGCTTCGGAAGGTAATTCCCCGCGCTCTTGACATGCTCAATGGAGAGACCATCGTGTCCAGGAGACTTACCGCCTGCCATATTTTTTTATGACGCTGTGTACTAGATCTGGCGATACATTCGATACGATACAATCAACGTATCGGGAATACAAGAGGCAGTTCAGGAATATATATGTGTGCTCCCGCTTCTCCTGAGATAAGTACAGAATCGCACGTTCGTGGTCCAGCTGAGAGATTTTTTCCAAGTACTTCGGCGATTCCTCTGTTACTTGTAATACCGTCTATGTGGCTCCATAATGTTTACTGGCGTTATTATATCCTAGAATGCCACAAAGTACTTTTCCTGAAAAGCATTAGCCATATGATCCATTCTGACTGGATCAGCTGACCGTTGACACTTTTTGAGTTCACTTTTAAATATTATCCTTTTTAAATGGGATCGTTTGTCAGAAATTGTTCCCTGTTTTGGCTTACCGTGCCGTAACCAATCCATATGCGAGTTTCTCGAGGCGATGTAAGACGCGACACCAGATCACTACACCCTGGAATCATCCTACCAACAAATGAGGATAGACCCGCATCGCAAAAAGCATTACTCGCAGAGTTCGGAGTATTTCCAATTTTTTTTATATGTTATATCAATGTCAGCTAGCCAGGGAATACGTCTACCGGGGTCGACAATAATAGGAGAACTAGTCACTAGTTTTGGTACACTTGAGGCTCCGAGATTTAATTACGAAACCTTAAGTTCTCAATCTTCTATCAATTGTGAAATTAACATGGGGGACTAAAGAAATCTTTTTGTCAACAATTATGCCTAGATCTCTTATTTCAACTACCACAGTCAAAACTTTTCCATCAATTTTGTAATCAAAGTGTACTACTGTTCGGGTGCGGCAAAATCTCATCACTTGACATTTGGAGATTTTTAAAAATAGGTTATTGAATTCACTCCATTTATGTAAAGTGTCTAGAGAACACTGCAAAAGTTTGCAATCCTCCACGGTTTCATTTACTCTACAGAGGTTCATGTCGTCCGCGAAGGACAAACACCTGACATCAGTTAACATTATTTGATATATTTTCAATTTTAGTGTTTGCTTGTCATTCTTTCACACCTCTGCCATAACTGTAGCCATGCCCCCGCTCAAAATATAACTTGTTTACTGGTAGAGGTAAAGTTAATCAAAGTGGTTTATACAAAGTTAGATACTTATAAATAATAACTCCATTATATTTTAAGAGAAAACGAATGATTTGATTTGCGACACGGTTGCGATGCAGAGTACAGGGTCGAGTAGATTCCTGTGTTTCAGCATCCATTGACATAAATTTGATAATACACATCGAAGTAGCGCCTGGCGAAACCGCCTTCCACCCCCGCCCTCCGCATACGTCATCCCGCCCTAAGTGGGCGGGTGAGTGCGCCACCGTAAAAGTATAAAATGCGATTTCCATTTGTAAACCAACACATGTTGGCACTTTGGAAGTAACTTTAACAGACTTGCACATACGGCGCGCGGAATATGAATGAGAAACGTGTTTGTATTATGTTTCGGAACATATTCATGGATATTTTTTGCGTCTCACCTGTTGGCACTCAGAAGGAGCTTCGGGTTTAACGCTTTCTTAACAAACTTCTTTGATAACGCATTCGTACCGTTTTCTCTGCTTGCTGAGAATCTCGCTGCTTCGAATATTATACAGAACTCTGTATGAGGAGAATCCTAGAAAATGCTCCGAACGGGTGTCTCTAGTAGAAACGCGGTTCCAGAAATGAGTATTACGCTAGTAGAAATCTGGCACGTACAGTCCTTAAATTGAAACACGAGTTAATATACGTAAACGTATGTTTTTGATGACATGACAAAAAAATGACATTAAATGTTTAACTGAAAAAAATATTAAAATTTGAATAATAACTAAGATAATTTATTTTTGTATGTATATTCTCAGAACGCAATTACTGAATTTTGTCCTCAAAGGGATAATTATTAATTAAGATAAATTATAGAAGTCTCACAGAGATAAAGCTATTCATATAAAAAAAACGTCTATGAAAGTCTTTTTATAGGATGGCGCAGGGCTTATGACCTGTATAAGCTGACTTAAGTGACTATGATATTCGGAAGAATATCATTAATATATATGTAAGTTAGAGTAAGTATATCAAAAAAGAATATCGCTAAATACCGCATGTACTATATAATGTGGATTATAGATGTCGCTAGTACAGTCCCTTTAATTATATGAAAGGTTTTCAGATATGGATCATATGTACAACTTTCAAATTTTTTATAATGTATGGATGTTCTTACAACATAAATTAGTATAATATGAACTTTTAATTTATAAATAAATTTATCACGTAAACAAAAAAAACCTGTTGACAAGCCGATCCCGCGGATTAGCGGGTTTCACTTTTGCAAAAAAAAAAAAAACTGTAAATAAACGATTATTTAAATAAATAAATAAAATTTAGTAATGTGAAAATTTGTTTTCTTTGTCTCAATATGTTCTTATAACCTTGGCTGAAGTCTCGTTAATTAATGAATATAAATAACCTCTTCAATAACTGCAAAATAACTTTGTGGTAGCATTTCTCATATAATTAATAAGAATACACTTTGTATTAACCACTAATTTGTTGAAATATCAACATGTTTCTGGGCCTTCCTGGGCCGGGTCCTTCATCAGGACACAACGTATTGTTGTTGTTGTTGTAGCCGGGCCCCGTGATCGAGGATCCCCTCGCCATTCTAACTGTGTCCTGTGCCCAACATATGGGTCCTGAGCAAGAGACCATTGGCATGGTTGATATTTCAACAAATTAGTGATTAATACAAAGTTTGCTCGTTAATTAAATGAAAATAAATAACGTCATTTTCATCTTTAAATTTTTAAATATTGTGATGTTTGAATAATGGTGCGCAACTCTTAGTTTGTTTAATTTCCGCCAGGGGAATCGCAAACGTGGCTTATTTATTCTAATGATCTATACCTATAAAACTCAATGTCTGTCTGTCTGTTAGTTCTCTATACAAATCCACACCGTTAGCCCGATTCGATTCAAATATTGCATACTTATGCTTTGGGACCCGGCGGGTAACACATGCGGCATTTCCCCCCTATTCTTTTAACCCTTCCCCTCCGCTGATATATTTTCAATGCAAATCTGTACCGTTTGACCGATCGGACTCAAAATTTGGAAACTTATTCTTTAGGCCTCGGCGGGTAATATAGGCTACATTTTCCTTCTCCTCCTTTACCCCTTTCGTCTCCTGATATATTTTCGATGCAAATCTATAACCGTTCGAATCAAACCTTTGTTTCCCCCCACAAATTTATTATCAACTTAATCCTTAACCCGTGCAACGCCGGGTACGAACAGCTAATAAACAATAAAATAAAAAAATAAATAAATAAAAATAAAATAATTCTTATGAGATTTCGCTTAGTGGTGCGGCACAACAATGTTAATTATCATGTTCTTGTTTCGTGTTAATAAATTCTATACATAAAAGATTTGAATAATGTCTTATTTTTAGCCTCTGCCACAAACACAAAATATATCTGCATATTTCAGGTCTCATTTTCTTAGATGTAAAAATACAGATTAAAAGAACCCGCGGTTATCTGATTCCCCTGATTTGGCCGGTAGTGATCTTAGTGTTTTTGAGAAACAATAACACGACGTTGCATTATCTATTATAACTGTTTTTAAATGTTTTAAGAAAGACTATTATTCAGCTTTCTGTTGGCTTTAAAAAAAAAAATCCCACCTCGGATTTCTCTCCCTCTTCTGAACGTAGCCCAAGATAGACAAGTAATATCGTTCGCCATCGTCGTCAGATGTATGTATTCAGGAATTTATTGTCTCGAATTCAGTCTTCCTATGCGAGACCACAATTCAGTTGGGTACACGATAATTTCAACGCTTTAGTAATTATTCGAGCTAAATACCCGGAAATCCGTTTTCCTGTATTCCTGATTAATATATTTTGAACAGGACCTGAGATGTCGATATTTAATTTAAATGGCGCTCTTCAGTAACTCCTCTACATGCGATCATTCAACGTCCGTGTCAAATTATTAAATTTTATTTTATTCTACAGGAATTTTTAATATTTATTCCGATACGCCGCGTGCAGGACCCACGCTTTCGGTAACGTTCACAGTAGTCACGTACGGTCTTCTTTGACAAGTAAGTCGTTGAGTACCAAAATCTACTCAACTACCATTTTTTTTTAGTTTTGAATGTCAACATATTTTTTTTCTAAGATCATTCCTATATTTTGCTTATTAGTTACCTATCTATTATAATAAGTATCAATCTGAAATTATTACTTGTTAAAAATCAGCTTGGGTTTCAAAACATAGGTAGGTTTCACGTATATTCAAATTTATTTAATTTCACAATCGATTTAATTCCTCTGCAAATGAGCGCCATCGAGCTAGGCCTATTTATATTTTTAATAAAACTAATAGTATAGTACATTACACTTGATCGCCACTATTGTCACAATCTATTCATTTTTGTTTAAATGTTGACAGCTTTGCGATTCCAATTTTTTGTTGTTTATTTTTGAATTTCATGTGTTTTAAAAAATGATTGACATTACGTGTTCTCCTATTGGACTGGCACAAATTATATAGAAAGAAAATGTGTAAAGAGACCAATACATAGGAAAAGAGGCAAAATAAAGTTGTAAGGTTACACTGCTAGGGAACCAGAAATAACCAAAAGGTGCAATTTTGAAATAGGTTGTGTTTTTTTTTCGCCATACATATCTTACTTACATACAAGCTTTTTTTTTTAAAGCCAAATCCAAATGAAATGGGAAATGGGATAAGAGAAAGAAGACTTATTAGAAGATCTATTTTATAAAGCATATATTTAAATAATTAATACATTTTTAGGTAAAAATATATCAAAATATCTATATTTTAAAATAAAGCATTATATATATCGAGGTCGGTGGAGGAAGACTTTCGAGGAGGCCAGAATGATCTGTACCAGTCCGTCGCAGAAGTCACATTGAAGCAAATGCTTGGAAGAAATCCATCAAGTATTACGTATTAGTAGCACAAATAAAAAAATGTACCATGGGTTAAATGAAAATTTTTAAGTATTCATTAGAATAACAAAATAAATAATAAATAAAATGTGAATGTCTTATCTGCTTAATAAAAAATCAAAATTTAAAAATGTATATTACACTCCTAAATTACCGAGTATTTTATTTCACTACACCCCTATAAAGCAATGAATATATTTCTATTCTTAAACTTCATAATCAAGCGATCAAATTTCAAAAGCAACTTACATAATTCATTATCTGGTTTCAAAATGAACTTATTTCCATTTCCATTTCAAATGTTTGAACAACTCACGAAAAATTACAAATTTTGTTTACATGTGTTTTATTTTCAATTCCTTATTTCATTTCTTTTTATTTCATCTTATTCAAGTTATAAACAAGATGTAAAAAACAGGTTTTAGAATTAAATTTACAGGTAATGAACTTTATTTGTTTAATAAAAAATCGTTTCGGGAACTATATAATGTGGAAAAACAACTTGAATATCAGAAATTATTGAAAATATTTTTAGGATTGGTAAAAATTAGTGATTTATTTATAATAATTTGATTACTTTTTAAATGCTTTAAATATTTCTAATGCTTCCAAAAAATCAGATTAAAGATTATGTACATAAAATAAATACGTAAAACTCAATTTTTCATCAAAAGTATCATTAAATTTCCAAAAAGCATGTTTGTAATACATTTCGAAATGCTCTTTGACTCTGCTATTAAAATTTGAAAAACACACCCTGTCGGTGGTGAAAGGTGTTTTCATTGCAGATTTGTATAAAATCGTATAAATTTCGATGTTCGATTTCGATATCATATTTTTTAATAAATGAAAAAATATTTGTGTCTGAAAATTCATATCGGCTAACGAAACTCCAAATTTGCGTTGACGTATTTTTGTTTACCTTCATACAATGCTCGGCGGTTCCAGAAAAAACTCCAACGAGTATAAGTGCCCAATAGCTCATTATATGATATCGAGTACATATTTTACTTTAGACCGTATTAAGAGCCTTCATTTATTGAAAAATGGGTTACAGCAAGGTTTGGGCTAGGAACATTCGATGAACTTGTTGCAAAATGTACTGGTTAAGTAACCTACCATCCATCTAAATCCTAATGGATAAAAATATAGTCGAGTGAAAATAATGGTTAAAATTCCAGTCACTGAAAACTGTCAACGAAGTCAGTTCCACAACAGAAGAATTTGTACCGAACAGATTTCAAATGGATGAATTTCTGAACGAATGAACTGAATTTCAACAATTTAGGATGAAATATAATGAAGGAAGTGACTGAAATTACATATTTTGAATCATAATGGAAACAATATTAAAATTTTTGAATAAAATACAAGACACTTCACTAAAAATTTTTTAAAATTATTACTTTTGGAAAATTTTTGAAGATTCCTTAATTCAATTCAATTTATTTATTAATATGTACATTACAAACAAAGTGTTTAAGGCATACGTACTATGGAAGTATACGAGTACTGAGTAGGTAGGTACTGTTTTTTAATACTTACTATTAAAACATGTTGAGTAATTTTTAATCAAATTTATAAACCATTTGAGTTAATTTATTTTGCCTTTAGGTGAGGGTGAGGCCTCAATTTTGGTGGGAAAGTGGGGTGGAGTTTGATATTGAAATGAGAAATATATAAGTAAATGGGATATTCGTTAAATTTAATTGCTTGTTAATTATATTAGATAGAAGAGAAACTGTTTTATTTCTAACATTTCAAAATTTAAATTATCTAACCTTAGGTCTCTATTATTTATGTGTATAAAATCAATGACGTTTTCGTATTTAAAAGTATAGCCTGTTTCTGATAGCAAATGTTCGAATTCTGAGGAGTTATTATTAATAAGACATTTTAGGCTTTATTATACTAATTTCGAATGTCTGTCGGTCCGTAACTTGCTGGAATTACATCTTTAGATAATTAAAGTGTGAAACGCAATCAGCGCTTAGCTTAATTTACGTACAAGGGTCGTAATTAATTATTATTATGTTCTGTGATTTTTCACGGGTTCACCTTTATAAATACCTGTATAAAGTGGTACCGTAACATAGGCACACGTTTAAAAAGAAGAAATGTGGAGGAAACAAAGTTTGTTAGTTTAATGAAATTTATAATTATGAACAATCGCTACGCCATGTTAACGCTACATACGTACAAAACCATGATAATGTTGACCATTGAATACGAAGTATTTATTTTGAAATCGTCCGGAAAAATATCGTCAAATTTCATACAAAAATTATGGTAATTAATTTGAACATGATTATGGTGAGCAAAAGGAAGAGAAAGAATAAGATTCAAGACAGTACAGTATAAATTTTCAATAAAATGCCGGACGGTACGAAGGAAGGAGTAAAAATTGGATTCAAAATTAAGAAATTTATTAAAAATGTATCGCATAAATCGTAAAAATGGATATATTGCGAATTATATTAGAACGAACATTTTGTTTGTCTTAATCGGCAACAACTTTCAAACGGTATGCTCTTGTATTGAGATATTCTGTCTGGAATTTCTAGATCATTGCGACTATTTTCAGTTCGTGTTCATTTCTATCGAGACACGAAGTTTTCAAATATCCAATTAACTGTCAAAAAATATGACAGTGGCTATATTTTTTTTCTTATTTTAAGATTGTTCAAAAAATTTGGAAAAATAATAATACTTCATGGGAAACAAAATAAATTATTTGACTATCTGCGTAGAATTTTAAAGAACACACGGAGAAAAATGATTTGAATAGGTCATTTTTAATGACATGATATTTTCTTTCTTGGACGCAATTATTTTAGCATTTTTTAGTAAAAGACACAAGAATCCAAATCGAAGGCGGATAGTAAAACTAGTAATAAATAAATCGTGACAATTTATTATTTTATGATATTTTAATATGTACATATGTTCTAAGAACAGAATTACTGAATAAACATTAATTAAGATAAATTAAAGAAGTCTCAAAGAGAAGGGGTTTTGTGTGGACGCCTCTCCATCCCGCTCGCATTCCCATGAGTGTCGGCGGCGCGGCGGGGTGAGTAAAAAAATGCCGAAAATTGGTGACGAAAGTGTAGGGCCGATATGGGAGCTATTGCTCATAGAACGGCCCTGGGTATGTATGTGGTGGGTCCCTCTTCTCTGTAGCTCCTGTTTAAAGTGATAAGTCAGCTAATACAGGTCCTGTGGCCCGTGGCCACCCACGAATAACGTAAAAACAATCCATACATGTTTCCTATATAGGTAAATAGCTTTATCTTTGTGAGATTTGTATAATAATTTATCTTAATCGATTTATTCTTTGTTCGTTTTCATAGAAAATCAGTGGAATGTATTGGATTGCAGGGTGTGCGAGAAAAATCACGCGTTTTCTTCCCCCTCTCACATAAATAGAACATTAAAATGTGCCGTAAGTCGTTACTAAAATTTCCTAATCCGGGGGAGATTCATTGCGGAGGAATAGGACAGGCCATACGTCTGACGATCGCTACTCTCTCCGTCATAAAACTTTACGGGGCCGCGCACAAACGTCACGCCGGGGAGCAATTATCACATTCCCCGGCCTTTCTCGCCTTCCGTCCTCCCGGCCGGAGTCTGCCCAGCGACGGAGCTTCACGATTCCTTTCTTAATTACTACCTCCAAAATAATTCATCATTCTCCAAATATTGTATCGCAATACACTTTACAGACTTGTGACAAATTTTTATCAAATTTGTATCTCGGAACAACTTATGAAGACCCGCCCCGTTCTCACGACCAGTTTGTGAGCAAGTTGCCCCGTATTTGCCCTTCACTTACTGCTGCCAGATTGGCATTTTTTTCAAATTTGTTACATCATTCACTGTCCCCAGTGAATTATTAAATATTAATAAAAATAATTTTAGAAATATACACATTTGGCGGTTATGTGTAGTGTTTGGAGAGGAATTCCACATGTCTAGAGGAATTTTCTCTTGTCAGCAGATGACGTATATTCAGCGAATGTCACTTACGAAGTATGTGCAGCAGAGGCATTAATTAACAGATAGATCATCATCATCATCATTCTTGGCACTACAACCCTTGGTGGGTCTTGGCCTCCTCAATAATTTTCCTCCACTCATCTCGGTCTAGTGCCAGCTCTCTCCAGTTTCGAAGCTCTAAGGCGGAAATATCTTTGAGGACGTTGTCACTCCATCTTAGTTTCGGCCTTCCTAAGCTATTTCGCCCTATTGGCCTTAACTTTGGCCATTATTATAACATGGCCATTGGCACTTAAAATTGGCCATTGGAATTAACAGATCGATACAGGATACAAATGAACGTTGCTATTTACGTTACGAACAAGAATATCCCATGTGTATGCTACAGCGGCTAGCGATAGAATGGTGGTCAATAGAATATTGATAGAATTTGGTCATATCGTGCCCGTCATTGGCGGACACGGATCAGATGCGTACGGCTAGACCCGCGGCGGCTCCTGACTGCCACACATACGTACATTCATATAAAATAGGAACCGAAAACGCTACAAGCATCCCTATTCATAAGAATCTCTGAAAAAATCTCATGGCGGCTGAAAACGCTCGCCGAGAGCTCACCATGTAGGCATATTCGTTTCAAGATTTGAAGTGTGAACTCGCGGAATACTCGCCAAGATGGACACAGAGGCTAATGATACTTTTTGTCTAAGTTCTATTAGCTTCTGTAATTTTTTGTAGATACACCATACAAAAAATACTCGATCATAGAGAAGACGAATATAGTGGATGGTTGTTATCATACGTATATTATTAGTTTTATATTATTGAAGAAACGCGAGCACAATACGCGGGTCTTGCTTACCTTCCAAGACCAAGCGAGGCTCCGGCACAAAATACCGACACGCGACTGAGAGATGGCGAAGTGAGACGAGAGCGAGCGAGACGCGACGAGAGCACCATACACACACTCCCTCTCGGCCTCTCTCGGGGTGCTTCGGCGAGTTTGTACAGTCGGCATCCTAGATAATAATACCAACTCGCGGCAAAACTCTTTTATATATCGCTCGTCTAATTTTTTCAACTCTATGTTCAGCGACTTGGATCTTTTCAATTCATCGATCTATGAATTTAAAATTCTTGGATATTCACCTCAGTCATAAACCTTTTTTTTCCCTCTTCTTTAATCCATCTTCTTTCTTTTAAACAGACTTCGTATATGTAATTTTTTATTTGTATCTTTCTTTAATTAACATTTTTTCTTTTGCCCAGATCTTGTATATATATATATATGTATATGCAGATGTATTGATCAGATATCTTAATGCTATACATATATCTTTTGCACTTCTTTTTATTCTTATATCTTGTTCTTTTTACTAAGTAGATTTGTCCTTTCCTATCCATTCCTTATTCCCCTCTTACCTCTAATTCTTTGACTCTCATAGTTTGTCCATAACTTAAAACTTTCACTTTTTTTGTTTTTTATTATATAACTCAAGTTATTGTTGCTTTATGTTAATACACAACATGTTAATTTTTTTTTCTCTTTTTTTATTTTTTATTATATAACTCAAGTTATTGTTGCTTTATGTTAATACAAAACATGTTAATTCTGTGGAAACTTGTAAGATGGTCTCTATACTGTTCAATAATCATGTATAATCTCTTTATATGTAGGTACTGTTAGTTTCTCATAAATAAATAAATAAATAATTATAATTAAACTAGTCGTAAGCCCGTGAAAAATTACAGGACATAATAATAATTAATAACGATATTTGCGTGTAACCTGAGCCGAGCTCTGATTGAAGTGTCACACGTCAATCAAGATGACATGTCACAGCTCACGCGCAAATACGAGATTGAACTGATTGAATGACAGGGCGAGGGGTTACCGCCGGGTGCGGGCGGGTCGGGTTTTAGTTCCAAAGTCGCCGCACGCTAATTTACGTTGGTCAAGCTCTAGTGGCAGACTTTTATCCTTTTTCCTATTTTTTTTTTATCCTCAATTTATCAGTTTATAAGTAAATCAGTTTATCCTCAATTCCTGAGCAGCCATTCTATATTTCACATTCTTAATAATTTGTAAAATGGAATATCTAGTTCAATAGTTTACACATTAGATATCTCTGAGATTTCTTTATTCAGACTTCATTTTGATTTTTCAAATAATTGAAGAAATCCCGTAGTCAGAATTATGATCAAAAATGTAATTCGCATTTGCTGATTTCAAATATTGCGCATTGCACTTGTTTTCAAAAGCCTCTTTTTACCTTACATTTTCATTATTTTATATTTAATTAAATTATTATGTCCAATATTAAATAAGATTTTAGTTTATTTTTAAAAATCTGAGATTACATATCTGACTGGGTGTGCGCCTTGTCCTATTTAATCTCAAGATAAGCAGCGGTAAAATTAAAAATAGAAAAGTTTGTATATTTCTCTTATTTGTTGTCCTCCATATTATACTCCTCGCTTGGCGAAGGTATCCGGTGGACGAAAGTTGATGAAGAGCTACACATTAAATCAAAATGGAGCCTTACAACTCACGTGAGGTCACGGATTAATGGGCCGAATGTTTGAACAAAGACCTATCCATTTGCATAATTAACTATGAAGCATATTTTAATGATGTCGTTGCTCACAATTAAGTAAGGTATAATTTAAAATAAATATTATATAAATGATATCGACGATCCCGAAAATGATAATTTTATTAAAACTAGATAGGTTAAATAAAATAATTAAAACTTTATTTTAACCACATTAAATTATTTTTTTTGAATTTAACATGTTTCAAGAGCAATGCTTCTTTCTTCAGGACGATGAATGCACATACATTAATTTAGCAAATTGGAGCATCGCTCCTGAAACATATTGAATTTTCAAAACAGAATTTAAATGTGTTTAAACAAAATTTTAATAATTTTATTTATAAAATGGTCCCACAAAGTGAATTTGAAAAATTTGTTGACAGTTTAAAATTGTAAAATTTAAAAAACGAAAAACAGTCGACAGTTACATAGGTTACATCGATATACATTCTGGTCATGTACTTACTAGTTTTACTGGTTATCAAAACCAGGATTTAAACGGGTCGAAGCCAATTATTGTACTTGACATTGAAATAAAATAAAATATTTGGCCCGCTTTTTAGCTAGAATGTTAGAATCTGTCGTTAATATTCATGCACCACTCATGCTTATGATTCAATAACATTAATTGTTGATTTTAACGAAAAATAACATAACTCATGAGCATTATTTGAATTTTTATTAATCTTAGTTCTTCTGTCAGAAGTATAACATATTCTCTATTGATCCCACTGGCTTACAGGCAAATTAGAAAGGAAACTGATATATTTCACTGGAGTATAGTGTCACTTTCTTTGAAATATGAATAAGTGAATATGTCGTTTAAGCGCACTACATTTTTCAAAAAAAATCTACTTCAACTGCCGGAAATATCGAATTATGATATCATTGAATTTGGCAGTCACTTTGTGGTGCAACATTGTAATTTAAAATATAAAATCTATTTCAAATTTAAACATATAATACAATATTTGAGTAATTTATTACTGCTATAGTTTTGAGACGAGCAGTCCCTCTCATCATCAGGTATATAGTTAATAAATTACTCAATTACAAAATTTTATCAATCTATTCGGAAAGGGCAGGGAGCCGCGTGGTGGGCAGGGTTTTTTGATTATTAATTATATTTTATCAACTATTTTTATTAACGGGATTTTATTTACTATACCAATTTTACTTTCTACACTCACAAATAAAAATTTTACTTTCTGCAGTCACAAATTAAAACTTAAAACAGTTTCTTGTAAAGTACGGATAATGCACAATTTTATATTAAAATATTTTTATAGCCCTCGTAGCCCAGTGGATATGACACTGGCTTCTCACACCGAGTCTTCCGGGTTCGATTCCCGGTGAGATCACAATTAATCTATGTGATTTGCTCAAGCCTGGGTGTTTTGTGATATGTTTCGCTTATGTAATTGGGCCTCTTGGTCTGTTGAAGCATAAAAATTAAAAAAAAATGTAGGTGAGTATGTTCTGAGAACATTGATACTGGATTTCGTCAATCAATTAATTAAGATGACTTGTAATAGGCCAACTTTTCAGATCTTTGCAATATGCTATACTTAACTTTTTACTAACTAGGTAAATAAATTGAAATTAAATATTTATGCCAAAATATTCCTTTCACAGTAATTAACAAATTCATGAAGATAAATTAATTGTAGAAGTCCCAATGAGACGAAGCTATTTATATGAGAACGTGTCTTTTTCTTTCTTTTTCCTTTTATACGATGACCCAGGGCTTTCAAAAATGTTGATAATATGCGGATGTTCTTACGATGGAATTAGTGAACCTTGTATTGTTTACAGTGATCACTTATAGTAATCATTATACAGGTTGTAAGCCCTGGGAAATACTAAAAAATTCTAAAACGACACTTATGAATAGTATCACATTTTGAAACACTTCTCCAATCCTCGAGTTGTTTCCATTAAACCCTCACCACCACGCAGCTCTCTGCTCTACCCGAATAGATTAATCAATCTATTCGGGTAGGGCAGAGAACCGTAAAGAGTGCAAATTTTGTACAAAACGATATCTGACGACGAGAGGGACTGCTGCTCTCAAAACTGTACTAGTGATAGATAACTCAGATATTGTGTGCGTAATACAAAGCTTAAATAAAAATTCTATTTTAAATTAAAATGTTGGACCGCGAAGTGACTGCCAAGTCATTTAATGATATTACAATTTGATAATTGATTTGTATTTTTTATTACCACACCGACTATTTTAATAAACTCATAAACGTTCAAGTTTATATCAGAAAATTTCTAAAATATCATTAATATTAATGAAATATGTTTTTAGTACCTAATGCCCTTTGGGCGTCTTCCTTTCCCAATTTATTTAAATTTATGAAAATCATTCCATAATTTTAAATTCGAGTATACTAAGCCTAAGAAAGACATGATGTGTTAACTCTGATTTTATGCTACAAAATTATAAACAGGGTTATTCGAAAAACATTACTTACCTCTTTTTCTTCAGCCTTCATCTCTCCGCTCCTGGATATTGGCATCCCATACCAATCCATCCTTCCTTGTTATTTACTAATTGTAGTAATTTCTTTGGCCACAGACCAGCTATATCGTCGGCCCATCTCTTTTGAGGTCTTCCGATGCCTCTTTTGTTCTCCCAAGGTCTCCATTTCAGAACTCTGGGAGGCCATCTTGTAGCATCCTGCCTTGCAACATGCCTTGCCCATTACTATTTTAGCTTCACTATACAATCCATTATATCCACTACTCTAGTTCTGTTAGTTTAATCTAGGCTTACTCAAATGCATGCGATGATCCATGGATCTCTCCGTGGATCGTTGGGTGTATTTGAACTTTTCTACACTTTTCTTTGTAAGGGCCATAGTCTCCACTCCATACGTCATCAATGGCAGCATGCGTGATTTAAAGGCTTTTATTTTTAGGCTAATTGGGATCTCTTTGTCCTCGAATGTTTGAATTCGCCAAAAGTAGCCCAGCTCATTACAGGGTTATTTGGAAAACATTAATAACCTCGCAGGACTATACTCTTGCCTTGATTATGAGTCGAAAATGTTTAAGCAGACATGACCTAATATCAATAATTATGGAGGTATGCAATATCAAAGTTTGTATTTTTTTCAATATTTCTGAATTATTTTTTACAAAACATCGAACTAGCATTACAGTAACTTATATTGAATATGAAAAATTCATTCCCTTGAAAAATTTTCCAAAAAAAAAAATCTTCCCATTCCAATTGCAATGTTTTCCAGTGTTGAATATCCGCCCTTTTTGCAGCGTTGTTTTTACAGTTCCGCGTCTCTGTTATATAACAACATCGTATATGTACATGTAAAATGTAGATACGTATATCTTTCTTAAATATAATAATAATACATCTTTGCAGGTATTTTGAAGATTCATTCAAGTTTATGGACCCGAGTCCATCGGAGATCGATATAATACCTGGGGAATTAAGGTGCGCTGTCTCTCTAATCAGTATCTCCGTAGAAAGCGCTTTGTCGAGTCTCCTTCACTATTTACAGCAGAACAGAATCTGCTCAGAATAAGTACGGTTGACGTCAATCGCACGAAAACGAATCGTATCTCTCCTTCGTTCTCGTGTTCACCCGTGTGAAAGTGAGATGAATAGTTGGATGTATAATGATTTTCCAACTTCTGCATTTATTCCCTCTCACAACCCGGATTACCTCCAGGTAATTTCACATCAGCCGTGGCGGGGGGAGGGAGGGTCCCACCCACACGGCTGATATCCTCCCCTGGGGTGACGTACGCCCAGCCCTTAGCAAAGGGGCTCGTGAGGGAACTATGAATAACTGTTAAGACTGTAAAATAGAAAAAAGTACTTAAATGATTTGCATCTTCAGCCGTAGAGCTTTGAAATCAACATAATTTAGGTTCTAAACGAATATATTGAAATAAAAACTCTGAAAGTAAATTCATATCGTGTAAGTTTTGATTATATAATTCTCACGATTTCGTTATGTTTTATTACTTTGGGAGTGCAATAAAATTTTTTGTACAACGCAAAATAAATTATTACATAATATTTGCTTTTCAAATTAGTACCTAGATATTAGATATTCGCCTTCTAGTAATCGGTGTTCGCTAAGAGACCACCAAACTAGTGCTAAGAGAACACCAAAGATTATTTTCAAAGCATAAACAGTTAGCTATGATTGAAAATATTAAAGAAAATTCATGTAACATGTACAAATATTTTTGAATAGCGTAAAAAAATGTTACATTTATCTTTAAAAAGATTTTCAAGTTTTGAAACTTATTATTAATTACAATATTTTGATATTTTTTAAGAAGCTTACTGGTGTAGTACTTATGACGCTCGCTTAAGGCGATCGTCTAGCAGAATGAGCAAATTTCACAATTTTTTCTCATATCTTCTCTTTCGTTTTTTATCACATTTTTGTAGGAACATATCTAATTTAAAAAAATTATTCATCAGGTTACATATATTTTAAATACGAATATCTTATTAAAATGTCATAAACTAAATTAAATAATTGATTAATAAATTACCAAACCTTCGATGTTTTAAAAATGAAGAAAATTGCTCCACTTTGTGGGCCTTTTATGACTGAACGGCGTGTGAGATGTCTTTTTTATTCAATAATATTACAAAGTTAACGATTATCTTAAATTTGTTACAATTATAGAAAAATCTGTTAATACGTTTACATGCAATTTATGTTTTAAAAAATACTGTTTTTTAAATTATTTTTATTTTTTGTGAGTTTTTTCTATCCTTTTAAAATAGTTTAAAACTTTTTTTCTTTAATAAATTAAAGGAATAGACATTTTTATTTTAAAATTAATACAAAAACATCAAAAAATTATTCTCGATTTCAGATTTTAGCTATTTAATCCCTTAAGGCACTGCGTATTGTGTCATAAATACGTTGCGTCTTAATTAAATATCTAAAATCAGGAATATCGACAAAGATATTGTTTTTTTTTGTTTTTATTGTAAAATTAAAATATCTATTCTATTGACTATTGAAGTAAAAAAGTTGTCAATCATGTAAAAAGAGTTGAAAAAGACCCACAAAAAAATAAAATATTTTTAAAAAACAGTATTTTTTAAAACATAAAGTGCAAGTAAACGTATTAACAGATTTTTCTATAATTGTAACAAATTTAAGATAATCGTTAACTTTGTAATATTATTGAATAAAAAAGACATCTCACACGCCGTTCAGTCATAAAAGGCCAACAAAGTGGAGCAATTTTCTTCATTTTTAAAACATCGAAGGTTTGGTAATTTATTAATCAATTATTTAATTTAGTTTATGACATTTTTATAAGATAATCGTATTTAAAATATATGTAACCTGATGAATAAATTTTAAAATGAGATATATCCGTACAAAAATGTAATAAAAAATGCAAGAGAAGATATGAGAAAAAATGGTGAAATTTGCTCATTCTGCTAGACGATCGCCTTAAGTGATCCGGTGGTTGGTGGTTTGAGCTCCATTCCAGGACACCAGCAAGATAGTTTTATTTTTATAGCATAAGCGTTTAGCTTAGTTTTAAATAGTAAGAATTTTGATGCGACATGTATTTCGTGTCCGCGTCTCTATTAAAAAAAAATAATATTTTTTATATATATATAATTTTATATATTTTATAATTTATCAACATTTAATCGGATAATATTCCCTTAAAAATGTTATTAACATATTTCCAAATGAAGTTAATTTAGTCTATAATGTGGATGATACTAAATTATTATTAATAATTAACCTTAATAATATTAGAGTTTTCCTTCTAACTTATAAGAGAATAATTTTTTTTCCCACTGTCGCTTATTACGTCAAATACATTGAAACCATCAATACAAAAAATAAATTAAATTTCTGCAAGGTTTTATTTTATTTGTATTATAACGAATGAATTTTTAATTTTTAATACACGTTATATTAATGATAGTTCAGCCTATTACAGAAGACAAGACAGAAATATTGAAAAAAATGCAATGCAAAGTATTATTATAGCTTGAACATTATCGACTCATAATTTAGGTAGGAATCTTCCTGCAAAATACTGTGGACTAGCTCTGTTATATACTGAATCTCGCTAAATACCCTAATGAGTTAAACATACATGAATATGAAACAAAATAATGACCAAAATGAATTTGGCGATAACCTGTCGCACACTACCTTGAAATAACCAGAGGTGAAACAAAAAATGCTTGAAATTTTCGGCAAGCGAAAAAAGTTCATACGCACCCAGTGTATAGGTACCGTCGCCGCGGGTACCTACTTAACTCGAAATGTGAAATGGCCACTGAAAAGTCGCTGATAAAATATTTGCATAAATATTACCGAGTAATAAATTTCAATTGGAACATTTTGTGAACCGCTTATATCGACATTTTACTTAAAAATAAATATCACGTTAGCGCTCGCGGTCCCCGCGCAGATTTATGGGAGAGTCGCCTGGAAATAATATATTTTGAAAAAGTGAAGTGAAGTTTACGGAAGGTAATATTACGAATTCATAATTCTCCTTGGGTACATACATATATTATATTTTTTATATATTTTACAAATCTTATATATTCGCGCACCTTTATTATATATTATGATCATTTAAGGAAGATATTGTAATATATAAATAAATAATATGATGAAATTTTCAATTGAAATCGAAAAGATGATTTTTCAAGGAATTGAAAGTATCAAGGGCATTTATTTCCTGTTTGAAATTCGAGGTATTCTTTGCATGTTTAGTACTCTTTTAAGATTAAGCTTAACTTACATCAACAGCTCATTTATTATCAATTTTAATTAAATATTTAAGTAAAGTTATTTTTAGGACGTGACTAGAATAAAATTACTGTTTCGCATTTCAATTAAGCTGAAAGAAAATACGATTTTTTCGAACACAAAACTAATAATGATATTATCACAAGTCGTGGCTGCGGATGACAAATGAAAACAATGGAAATTAATTAGCGATTTATTAATTTATGAATAAATATTTATAATTAATTTTATCGCTATTCTTTAAATCACACTTTTCGTAATATTTAACTCGTATATGAACATTTTATTTATTAGTTATATAACATTCAATTCTCGTACGTAGTGTTTATCGCATTTATTTATTTCGCCACTCATCCGATTATTTCGTTCGATATCTGTCGCTTCGCAATTTCACGACTAAGCATACCTGGCCGTCGTCTCGCAACTTACTTCGCACTGGACGGTCTGTCAAAACATGAATCAAAACACAACACCCAAACGCTGGATTATCTAACTTTCCAGTGTTTAGGAGAACGTTCCCGTCGCTTTTAGGCTGTTCCAGGTGACCAGGGATTCGGACAGTGTGTAAATTCTTCTTAGTATCTCGTTACATTACTCATGGCAAATAATACAATTATTTGTCAATTAGAATTATTATCATCAAAGTCATAATTATTTTCCACCCTCAGTCCTAGGAGGGCCCAAGATATCAATAAGGTGCAATAAAAAATTTAATAAAATTATTAGTTATTAGTACGTATAAAGTGTAGTAAATGTTTTAAATATACTGGATGGATTTTTAATCTGGTGCTGAAGAGTTTCGAGGAAAAAATATTTATACAAAATTGTTAACAATAATTTTTTTTAGCAATGTTGTTATAAAACAGTTTTTTTTATTGTTATTTTAATTTTATAGTATAAATTTCTCCGCCTTCCTTGTTGGAGATTTTTATTTATTTATTTGCAAAATCCATATATCCATATAACATAAACATATATTTTATATTTTCTATATGCAATAAACTGCTTATTTTTAATGTAAGGTATTCTCATCGCAACTACCATTTCTACAAGCATAAAATATTAAAAATTAAAGTTAAAAATAAAACACATTTAGTTTGGAGACAACATGAAATTTTTTTCAAGATTTGTCTGTCAATTGAGTCAATGAGTAGCTTGTTGGTATTGTGGTTAGGACACTCGCCTCGTGATCCAAAGGTCGCGGTTTCGAACCTCACTCCAGACTAGCAAGTTAGCCCTATTTTCATAGCACAAGCGTTTAGCTTAGCTTAAAAATAGTAAGAATATTGATGTGACACGTATTCCGTGTTCACATCTCTATTTAAATAAAAATAATATAAGTCTTCCCTTTTTTATTTAGAAGCCAGAGCACCACCAGTGATTTAAATTTTGTTTCAGGGATTGTTCAAATGTACGGAATTTATTTGATAACTATGTTATAGTTTTAAGGTGCCAAGAAAATATAATATGGTTGTCCATAGCTAATTTTTGTTCTAGGTGTCGGTGTTAGTTGAGTTGTAGCTATTCTTGTTGCGTGAGTCTGATTAGTTTTTTTTTTGCCTCGTATTTCGTAGGCCTCTCCTCGAATATGCCTCTCAGATCTGGAATCCATATTTTGTTAAAGATATAGTTTTACTGGAAAATGTTCAGAGACGAGCCACAAAATTGCCCTTGGGTCTTAAAAACCTGGAATATGCGGAAAGGCTGAGAGTATTGAAACTGCCCACTCTTCAGGAGCGACGAGCAAGAGGTGACCTCATCGAGACATTCAAGATTCTATCGGGCTACTACAATATTCCTAATATGACAGATATGTTTGCATTTAACACTAATGTGGGCCTTCGAGGACATCACCTGAAGTTGAACAAGTCTCGGTTCTCGTGTAACCCAAGAAAGCATGCATTAAGCAATAGAGTGGTCAATATGTGGAACAGTTTGCCTGAGGGCGTTGTGTCTGCAGCCAGTGTCAATCAATTTAAGAATAGGCTGGATATTCAAATGAGAGACAGTGATATGGGCCTATCAGCTTAAGCTGCCTGCCCATTATCAATAATAATAATAATAATAATAATGATTTCGATCAGCGATATTAGAGATTTATAATTCTTAGTTTCGTTTTAAATATAAGTAGGTATTGTGCTGCCGTTTTCCGATGCATTTGTTATTTATAGTAATTATACTATAAAACAAGTCGATGTCAACTATAAAAAAACCCAGCTGTAACAAGCATAATACGTATAAAGTTTTAAGAATATTGGAAAATAAAGAAAATTAAAGAAAAATATATTATTTTTAACACAGGCTTTGAAATGGTGAATAGAATTTTATATAATCTATCTTATGATTGGATTGGGAGGCTGTAAATAATTATAAAATCTGTTTTGAGCTTATTTCATAAAACTATATAGGAAAACACGTTTTTATTAAATTTAGCATTAATACAGATAGGCATATTACAATATAGGTGTTTTGGTACTATACCCAGAAGTTTATTTGTAGTAAGATTTATTTGCTCAAAAAATGTGGACATTTTGGCGTAATAAAAGGTAAGGGAAAATAAATATTTGTACCCCCTCAGCCCAAAATGAGTTAAGGATGCCATTTCGTAGCGAAACATATGAAATATAAAGCGGTCTACGTCGAACAATTTATTATTCAGTGACTACTGCGACTTGGAAAGAAATATTGAAATCTTACTTCACAAATATTTTACAAGGAAGAATAATGATACTTGCCATATTATCAGACTACTCATTTGGATATCAAGTAAATTGTGCTCTTCAAGATAGAATTTTCGGGGATCTTCTGCAGGGTATATGTGAACTTCCTAGATAGTTTTCATCGACGGTGATGAACCCTGCAATGGGATCTGAAATGTCAAGCAAAACATCCCATAAAACTTAAACGAGTTTATTTTGATTTGAAAACCTGTGAATGTTCTAAATTATGCTAATTTTGAAATTGATTATAATTGGTTGGAAAAAGTGTGTTCAATTATAATTTTGGATACTAATATGAATAGATATAATAAAATAGAATAACTACATACAGATATAGTATAATATCATATTAATATACGTGATGTAACAGAGATAGTTCACAAAAACCTTCAGGTAGATTTAAAAATAAATTATGAGTCGTAAATATTCTGAATGATTAACAATATACATCAATATTGAAATTATGGCAGAATGAAGAATAATATGAATGAATATATAGTTTTTTAAGTTGTAGTTTTCTATTTACTTCTATAAAAATGCTCCAAATCCATAAACAAAACCATGTGTGTAGAGTAAAGATTATTATCAGCTGTATGATCAATGAAGCGTGTGTTGCTAACACAACCTCGAATGGAAAATGAAAAATGTTTAAAATATTTTCCAAAAACTTTCCCGGAATATATTTTTCCAAAGGTTGTCATCCCTTCAGTTGTAAACATCGTCTATAATGCTGCCACATGAATTAAATTTGACGCTTCGAGCTACGTACATTCTGACAATAGTCAGGGCGTAAAATGGAAGTAGATCATACACTAACTTTTTCATACATAAATAATCGGTGGATAAACTTTATACATATAAGCACATTTAGAAACTAATGGAAACAGAGGTATAAAAATGTTTGACGAGATGCCGGAAAATATGAAGAAAGTAAATAAGCTTACATTATATTTTTAATTTAAATTTTTAATTTTTGTACTCAAATTTTAATGCTTATACCTGATACTTTCACTGCTTATACCATTTATTGCTTACACATGTACTTTAAATTTATATATTTTATATTTTACTGCTTATAACTCATATTGTTTAATGTATATACTTCTTGAATTTTTTATGTAAAAGCCTATAAAGGGCAAGCAAACAAATAAATAAATAAATAAGCTGAATAAATTTAAAAATAAATGCCGCAATTATTGTAAAAACACTATAGAACCTACTAGCTATAACCCGTCAAAAATGACGTACTTTTATCTTACATTCCGGCCGCTAGTTGAGGCTGTGTTGAGTCATCTGGTAGCTCTAGTGATGGACAATGTTACTTAGAGAATTATACTTTTTTGTACACCTCATCATATTTGTGCCATCTGGTAACGTTAGTGACGGTCATGGTTACATAGATAATTATATATTTTGATTAATGATAAATATTAATGAAATAGTTATGGATGCTTCTTTGAATTTTGATTTTCATTAAACCGAAATATTAAAATAAACTTTAATATTAAAAATCTCTTATTCAGAATATTTCATTAAAAAAGCACAATATCAATGCTTTCATTTTATTTAATAACAATTCAGAAATCATACTAATTTTCAAAACTTTATATAGACTGTATATAAATAATAGATTGTAAGAATATGACTTTATCTATCTATACCTATTAAATCTATACCTGTAAAACCCAATGTCTGTCTAACTGTCTATTCTCTATACAAATCTACACCGATTGTCCCATTCGATTCAAATTTTGCATACTTATGCTTTAGGACCCGGCGGGTAACATAGGCGACATTTCCCCCCTATTCTTTTACCCTTTTCTCTCCCATGACATATTTTCGATGCAAATCTCTACCGTTTGACCGATCAGACTAAAAATTTGCAAACTTATTCTTTAGGACCCGGCGGGTAACATAGGTGACATTTCCTTCCTCCCCTCTTACCCTTTCCCCTCCCCCTGATATATTTTCGATGTAAACCTATATCGTTCGAATCGAAGTTTTGTTTCCCCCCACAAATTTATTTTTACTTAATCCTTAACCCGTGAAACGCCGGGTACGAACAGCTATTCATAGATAAAAAAGAAAGTAAATATAAACATGTATTAAAAATTAAATATGGAATTCAGAAAAAAAATTGGACTAAAATATAAAATATTATTTAATATACAATACGTAATAAACATATATCAAAAAATATAAAATCATATAGAAGACCAAGGCGCTCTAATTGTTTTGGCCCCAAGTGAAACGCAGCTTCCCTCAGTTTCAAAATAATGTATATTTTTAACTATTCTAGCTTTTGTGAAAATTGTGAAAAAGCATGCGAACGTGTTGGAGAGTGTGCGGAAGAATTATTATTTGTACATGACCAAATTTGTATGCCGCTAACATTTACAACTAATTGTATTCGTTTAGTTTTTTTTTGTTATTCAGTCTTTATTAACACTTTTTATATTTAGAGAATATATATCATAAAATAAAACATACAAATTCACCTTACTACTTTTTTTCACACGCTTTAACCACAAAAATAATCCGGTTTGAGTAATTCACAAAGATTTATTGTGACCTCACCGGGAATAAAGGGAAATCTTCATATAAGAAGCCAGTTTCATGCTTTTATGGGGGTACGAAAGCTACTTTTATATAAATTTTAATATGTCTTGACGCGGTTTGTGAATTCTAGATATTTCATTAATAAAATTAAATAAATATTACGTATTTTACTATTACATATTGAGATATAAACAATGAAACGGAGTGATTCGTTTCAAATTATGAGTGCAAGCGACATAGGCGTGAAAATAACTGAAAAGTTTCTTTTTACAACAATTTATTATTAGTCAGTAAAACACAAATGTACAAAGGTACGTCGCAGAAATATAAACTAAAATAATATTTAAGGCGGAATTCTGGATCTCACTTTACAAATTCGGCGGAGGCTCTTGCCGGAAAAAACTCGACAGAAGAGCGATGGCGAAGAGACTTCTCGGAGATAAAAACTCGACGAGACTTGAGCTTCACATAAGTTCGACTTGATACGGCCCGGCAGGAGAACGCTCGACTGCGGCGGCGATATTGCTTCCTAGGCTCGCCAGGAGTCCCTTCCGGACACCTCCTAGTAAGGCGAGGACTGTCGGAGCCTTCCGAATAGTATATCCTGGCTGGGAGTAAAAGCGCACCACTTTTATACCTGTTCGGCGGCGGTGACCGTTTATTTTCTGTCGCTAGGCGGAGCTCCGGGCAGCCAAATTCACTGGAAATATGCACCTTTGGGAAGCCAGGAAATTTTACAGTGCGGCCGGGTTTAATGGCTTTTGAGAAAGAGACACAGGTATAGGATTTTCGTTTACACCCGCCAGGTGCGCGTATCGACAATATTTGCAATATATTAACAATATCTACGGTGAATGTCCAACTTATTGGCTGGAGTAGGTACAACTTCATAGAAAAGGTCTTTTTCTTCTTCTTCATTTTTGTTTAGGTCTTTTGATCTATTGTGGCTGCTGTATTGTCCTTTAGGAAGATGGAATACCAGCTGTGCTTCCATCTTTTAGGTGGTCGTCTTGGAGGTCTGTTTCTTTGGGATGCTTGATCTTTTGCTATTTTTGCGACTCTGGAGTCTATCACTCTGCTAACATGATCATTCCAGAACCTTCTTCTCTGTTGTCTCCATCTTACAACGTTCTCGACTTCATATATTCTTCGGATTTCCGTGTCACGAATCCGATCTCGGAGGGGGTGCCAGCGATTTTTCTTAATATTTTCATCTTGCTGGTTCAAAGGAGGTTTTTGGTTTGGACAGTGTCGGCTCTGGAATCGATACTGTAAAGCATGATAAGGCGACACAATACTTAGAAGATGTGATGTGCAACAGTGACCTCTGTGGAGAAGTACTAGAGCAAACACAAAAAGCCGCAGCCGTATCACGATGCTTGAAGAATGTGAACTAGAAAAGCACACACATGAATATCTAGAGAAAGGTACAAATTTACAAAACGTGTGTCCGCCTCATAGAAAAATTACATTTATTTATTTATTTTCCTTTGAATTTCTCGGGCGTAGTACATTTTCTACATTGATATCCGTCAGAATACTTCATTAATATCTGTCAACGATGAATAGAACGAAACACGTATTTAATAATTTAGTTTGACTATTTCCTAGATTCCCCAATGTGCGAATGCCGACAAGAGGAGAATGATCTGAATCATCTAGTTGTTACCGTCCAATAAATGTTGGAACCTAATCTCGCCTTCTGGATCCTTCTCTATCACTTATAGATTGCCGAAATGCTTTTTAAAAAATGCTGATTCTTGAAAGATAATAATTATTTCCAAGTATGAAGATATTCTTTAATTCGGTAATGGGTAAATATGTGTGTATACTATGTAAATATATTATATGTGGGCGTGCATTTGTGGATTTATATGTATAAACTTGCTGTAACCCGTCAAAAATGACGGAACAATGGTTCGCGTCTTTACTAAGCCCTCGCATATATTTATAGCCCCTTTTTGGCGGTCTAAGGAGAGGCGGCCGTAGCCATATGCGTTAATCGGCCGGTTCGGCCATCTCTGGCCGTTATTAGCCATGAATTCGAACAAAATTATGTACGTTACACGAAGTTACGAGGACAGACAGACGGACGGACAGACAACGAAATTATTATGTTTGATGTTGGGAATTAGTGGTTGGCAATAACACTGTTTTACTGTATGACACGCCAGAAAATTATTTAAAAAATACGACTTTATGATTATTGGGTGTTATGTATTTTTATCGTTTTAAATAATAAATTATTTGTGAAATTTTTTGATATCTGAGGTTTACTTACTTTTTAACTACTGTACATATTTTAATACTAATTGGAAATATGTCGGTTTAATGAGAAAGCAATTATTACATAACCAGCTGACATAATACCCTTTGTTCAATTTATTTTGGCTCTGCATTCCAAACAAAAACTAATTTGTAATTAATTTAAAATAATTTCTCTACATCTCTGTATTATTGATTTTCTTGAAGGAAAAGCAGCAGAAATATTAAGAAACGAAGTTTACTAGGAACTGCATAATCACTCATAATCAATTATCAAATGAAACATTGTTATAATATTGGAAAGGTTACTGTTTAATCAATCACTATACCAAACATGTTTTTTAAAATTATACTCCCAAAGCATTCATTCTCATAAAAGATTTATTATATTAATTACAGTTTCAATTTCTGAGTAAAATAAGTTATAAACGTTATTAACGCCATTCGCAATTACCTCCCTTATTATTTATCCCCTTGACTCGATCCGCTATCGCGTTTCGGCGCTTTAATGTCCTGCCAGATTTGCATAGTAATTAAAAAGTCCCCTAAACAATACAACGTATTTTTGAAAATAAGACTGGCATTTGCCTTTGGACTTTTTAAGAACACTATTGTAGCGGAGAAATTAAATTTCCCAGCTCGGCGGGAGCGCATCATTTAAGACGTCGGCGGCATTAATAACCAAAAGATAATATAAAATTCTCAAGCACCTTTGGTTGCCGCGAGGGAAGCCTTTAGTATTCATGAAAATTTATGAGGACGTGCATTCCAGATGAAGGAACAAGCGATGTTGAATAATCCTCCATCTTTATTAAGAGATTTTTGTCGCTCTGAATTTAATAACGTGTGCGAGTGACTTTGTAATCTTGATTGGCGCGTTGAGTTATTACACTTCTCTGGTGACGTAAACGCTTCAATCAAAAAAGTCCTGGGAGTCAAAACTTTGGGAGATTTGGTGAGTGATTTTAAACATTACAGACATACTGATCCTTAGGTATACAGTTTTAAATACGCAAATATTTATTTAAATAAAACGAAGATTCCCAGAACAGTTTATGTTTATAATAGGTTAGGTTATAATAGGTTAGGTTATAATACCTACTCGAGTTAAGAAAAAACGCAATTGTGGCCGATGCCTCGTACATATGTAATAATATTTACGAACTCTTGCAAATAGCCGGTCCTCGCCCGACCAATGCCAAACGGTCGTACACAAGCATAAACACGCAGCCCGCCGCGCCCACTCTGAAGCTCAAGAACATCTAGGTATGACACGCCAGCAGAGTAAGGTTAAGTGTTTTTCACATTTTAGACAAGCTCAGCCCAAAAGATACGCCATCACTAATCTACAGTGAACAGCGCGCATACACAGTACTCTTCGGAGTTACACCATATTGATATTTAAAGAAAAATCGTTTATTTAAAAAAAATTGTCTTATAGATTAAAGTTCTGAGACTAATTTAAGTCATAATTTATTAAAAAATTCAAATAATTGACTCAGTTATAGCAATATGAACGTAGCGCGGTAGGTAAATTTATAAACCAAATATGATGATACATTATTTTTTTGTATTTTAGGAACATTACGAGATGTTCAAACAATATTAAATTTTCCGAATTTCCATTATGACACTATATTGACAATTATCCACTATATTGACAAAAAAGAAAAAGATTAATATAATAAAACAATAAAAAAAAGAACGACCTGTACTCGCGGAGGTGTAGGGCGGACTGTCCGCCTCCTGATGACGTTGAATACGACTTCAACGAAACGTCGAGAATTGTCTCTCGGAAAAACATACAGTTCGTATAAAATATCCGTAACCTATTTTCAGTTAAAAATTTGATATAGTCGACCACAATCAATAGCCCATTCCCTAGCTTTGTCCGCTAAGAAGAAAGAGGGGGAAAGTTGCCTGGCAAGCCCGTATTACAAGCCTCAATATGATATTCCAAATAAATATATATTTTTTAGTTTAAAAATGGTTACTTACTTACTAGAAAAACATCTTTTGAAAAACATCAAAACGTTCATTTTTTGCATCGTAATAACACACATATTTTTTGCGCACATTCTTTTGAATGCGATCTAGCAATAGTGTTGTTAATTCCAGTTTATTTTTAAATGATTAATTAATTATTTAATTCCCTACTTGAATTCATTAAAATAAACATCCGTATTTTTATATTTTTAAATATTTTTGTACACCTTTCGAAAATGATTAATGCTGTGGTGGCCCAAGACGCGTACACACACGCCCGTGTAATGAGGTACCGCATACGCTGACATCGAAAACGGCAGGCCGTCGCCCTCGATACAAAGGCCGAGACAAGAACGCTGAGGACAGCAAACAGGCGACAAAGTAAGCCGGACCAATGACCGAGTACAAAGACAATGTATAGCAGGGGGCATGGAGAGCGAGGAAACTCTTTTTCTGGATCACTATATAAGCACGCGCCCACAGAACAGGCCATCTCACTCCAGCGTGATACAGCGGGAGCCCTCGCCGTCATATCTTCGAACTTCGCGCCTTTCAATTGTAATCTTTGTACACTACTGTATTCTTTATAACTTGTGTTTTGTAATCAAATAAATTCTGTCAAACCGTCGCGACATTTACATCATCAACCACAGCACAGATCACCGACTCTACAAACGGAGTGGTGACCTTTGAGTTCAACTCTTATCCAAAATCGGAGGGCTCATCCACCTATGATCATATTTCTAAAAAAATCGAAATAAAATATACAACTCGCAATATTCCTATCACAATTATTATCATATTATTCATATTCCAATATATCATAATCATATTCTGTAGTATAAATTAATTTATATTTTTTCCAAAATATATGTTACATAAAAGTCATCATGCTTCAATGTTCTCACTGCACGCGCCTACTAATATGAATTGATAGAATATGAAGTATATTAACCACTTATTATTGAGGGAGTCGAAATATATATAAAATGTATATAAATATATTTAAAATCGTATATAAAATGAAGTTAATGTTAATTACCTAGTTAATTATTTTTTAGTGACACTCTCGCATTTAATATCAGTGAATATGTTAAGAATTTAAGAATAAAATATACTTTTATTAATTTTCTTAGTATTTAAAGCATTACCTCTGTGGTCAGGCATTTTAACATTATGTAAGTTTTTTTTTTACGCTTCAATAGGCCAAGAGGCCCAATTGCAAAAGTGATGTCACCGGGAACCGAACCCGGAACCCTCGGTGTGGGAAAGAAGTGTCATGCCCACTGGGCTACGTACGGATAGTATACAATAACTTTTCTTAAGTGGTTATATACTAACATAACAAACATTTGGTTAGTAAAATGTCTTTAAAAAAATTACGTAACAAAATATTGCGGTAAAACTATTAAATTCAATTATTATGCAGGTTGTACAACTATGTAAAGTGGTTAAAAGGTGTTTGTTTGGTCGTTTAGCAATACGACGCTCACTTAGTGATCGCCGTATTGCTAAAAGACATCGGAAGCTCGATCTATATTCCGAGAGACAAGCAATATAAAATGAACAAGATAACATAATATTTTCTAAGAATGAAAGTGTTTATAATGAATCAAACGTTAAATAATTAATGATTGAAGAGAATTGTATATGCACGAACGGTTACAGAATTTTTATGCGGACATTTTTCTAATTTACGAGTACATAGAGAGTACCATGGTTTTTCCATTAGGTAATTCGTTTTTTTCTGTAACTCCTTTAGACCTGGTGTACATTACAATGTACACATTATATTATATTATAAGTAACATGAGTAAAACCGGTCATGTTCAAGGTAGAATCTGTTTTACAATCTATAAAAAATCTGTTTTATCTTAATCTTTAATACTTATATGGGTTCTTTGTGAGACTATTTTTGCCATTAGATATTGTGTGAAATGTTACATAAAATAAGAAATTTTATGGCGACTTCAGGAAAAATGCTGTACATAAGTAATCTTCCCGATTTATTGTATTTCTGTAATTAATGTCATTAATAATATATTACTTATGTAATATCCATTATAAATCATTGTTTTAGTATATTCCGGTATCATTTTCCTAACGTATTGAGTAATCTGGCACATTTCTAAAGACAAGCTTCATTTTAATATATTTTCGTGCGTATTTTAATTAGTCATAAAATTGCATATAATAAAATGTTTCTATAAATTCTTATAACATGAAATCATAACATGTTTATTATTTTATTCCTCGTACCTACATCCAATATAATAATTAAAGAAATGTAAGTCGTGCATGAGTATACATATGTAATACTGAAAATATATGAGGAGTGTAAAAGCAAAGGTAGCAATATTCTATTGAGGTGTTGCAGAGATAAATACAAAAAACTTGTCGGAAAATTCTCTCGAAAGAGTCCTTGACACCTACATCTTATTGCAAATGAATGTTTAAAAAATAATTTCCACCAACCTTTTCCTTTTATATAGGTGTATAAATAAATATTTAACAAATTAAGCGTTGTTTCGTTTACAGAGTGGAAGTTCATGATTAACACAATGATTTATACACAACGTTTTATACCACTAATTTGAGTTATATAAGCTTAAGCGCTTTCGATGGATTTCAGAGGGAATATAAGAACTCTAGTAGAAGTTCTAATATTGCCTCTGAAGATGATGGTTATGTCCATCGACAGCGCTTAGTGGAATAAAACGTTGTGTATAAATCATTGTGTTAAATATTTAACATTTAATACGGCTATTGTTGTGTTTGTTATATTATAGTAGACATTGCTGATTTTGCTATTTGGATATTGCGATAGCGTTTTAGTCTAAAATCGAATCAACACTCACTTTAGTATAAAGCGGCCATTTTGTCTTGAGGGTTGATGGGTTGAAGTAAATGTTGCAGCTTTTGCTTTTAATAGCGATCTGAAAACATGATTTTGTAAGGGACAGGACAGGTGAAGAAGAAAAGGACAGAGCTATTTTCCTATAAAATCTCGAATTCGGTACTTTATTAATTAGTTATCCTCGGTGATACACAGTTTGTCCGATTTGACTCAAATTTTGCATGCTTATGCTTAACGACCCGGCGGCTAACATAGGCGACATTTAACCCTTCCTCCCCTTTTACCCCTTCAAATCTGTACCGTTCGACCGATCGGACTCAAAATTTGGAAACTTATTCTTTAGGACCCGCCGGATAGCATAGGCGAATTTTCTCCCTCCACTTATCCCTTCCCCTCCCCACGATATATTTTCAATGCAAATCTGTACCATTCGACCGATCGGATTCAAAATTTACATACTTATTCTTAAGGATCAGTCGGGTAATGTAGGCAACACTTCTCCTACCCCTCTAACCCATCTTCTCCCTCAGATATATTTTTTATACAAATCTACGCCGCTTCTCCGATTGAACCCAAATTTTTCATACATATTCTTGACGGAAAGAATTTAATAGAGGCTTTGCAAAACAATGGAACCTATGTTTCCCCCCACAAATTTATTTTCACATTAATCCTTAACCCGTTCAACGCCGGGTACGACTAGCTAGTAAACAATCAAAATTAAATATATATATTTCTTGCCTTCTTAAATGCAGCTTTACACAACCTTTTAAGCTAATTTTTTTTTATCCAAAGGAATTAATTGAGGTCTGAGGGGGTTTATGTCGAGATGTATTTCAGTTGTATTCCGTGTGCCGATAAAGTTCTAGGAAGTTCTTCACATTACCGCTGGGAGAAAATGTTTACACACATTCTCTATTACCACCGATAAAATATTTCACAACACCTACGCAAAAAATTTATAGTGTCTTCTGGGCTATTCTATGATCGGTCGGTTTTTGTTGTACCCGACATTTCGGGTAGCCGTCAGGGCCGGTGTGGTGAGGGTGATTCAGTGCCCGTAAGTTAGGATCACAAAAAACTGTCTTACATAACAAAAAATTAGAATAAACTTCATTTGAAACCATGTGAACCTAAAATTCTGTTTGAAATCTTATGTGGAGAATAAATAAAAACATTTTACTCATTTTCAAATTACGAAGTCTTTTAAGTAATGCCGAAATTATATATAAGTATATTGTATGTTCCTGACAATTGTTAGACAGCGTCAGCAAAGATTGTTTCACATTTCAATATACCCATCCTGCCGATGGTAATACTTGTTGGAAGAGTTGGTGGTATGTTGAATGATATGTCTCCTACACCTTTAAATAAATCATTTTATATATTAGTGTATATTATAGATATCTCACAGAGACGAAAATGTATTAATTATGGGAAAGTAGGTATAGAAGTCATTTGGGTGTAACAGGACTTATGACCTGTCTTTTTATGGTTGGCTTAAGTGATCACTTTACACAATTGTAACATTCGCCATTTCCACCCATGATAGAATATACCATGCTTATTCATTTTTTGGAAGTTGTATATATGTTCAAATTGCGTGAAAAGCTTATATATATTAGTTGTAAGCGCCTTTTCCATGCGGCCTGTACAAAGCCATTTTCATTCCCCTAAATCCCCACAGATGTCGTTAATGAGAAAATCTACATTGATTACGGAATTTTGGGAGCAATATACTTTATTGTGTGTAATGAAATTCATCCGAATACTTGCATTACACTAGGATACGCCAGGAAATATTATTTCCAATTTTTGTTAAATTCCTTTTTTACCAGTATTTACAATTCAGAATATTTTGAGTTTGTTCATATCTTTCAGAACAGTGCTGGATTTATGTCACAGAGACATTATTAATCAATTAGTGTATATTATAGATATCTATAATATCTATAATATACACTAATTGATTAATAATGTCTCTGTGACATAAATCCAGCACTGTTCTGAAAGATTTGAACAAACTCAAAATATTCTGCATTTTATATATGTTTTTTTATTTTATAACATTTAATGTATGTTTGTAATGGAGTTGAATAGTGTGAAAAAATTAACTTTATAACAAAAAATGAACTTTAAACTTCGTTTTGGTAAAATAATAATCATGCAACATAGTTCACTTTTAATATCGGATGATCGATTCGACTTTTTTACTCTCTTTATATTAACTCGTGGCTCTTGCAAACTCTGCTTGCTTGCTTGCCGGCTTGCCATCGAAAAAACTTTGGATCGATTTTTGACCCTTTTCCCGTGATCCAATCGAGCTGAAACTTTGCAAGCAGACTCGTGGCGACAATCAAGAAGATCTATCAAATTTTCGTTAAAAAAATTAATAATTATAGTATAATTTCGGATTATTAGAAATTTTAATGTTTTTTTCAAATTGGAATCATTACAAAAGTTTGATTACTAGCAACGGCGCAGGCGGCCCGATAACGTCGCGGAATATTTTATAAATTTGAATTACTCCGTCGGTATACATAATAGGTACACTACGAATTTCGAAAATCTAAATTGACTGACAAATGGTTTTGGAATTTAATCTACAAAGCATGAAGTGTCTTATCAAAGCTCAAAACATCTAACATTTTAGAAATATATTAAATTACTGTAAGTTTAGTGTTATGTTATATGTTTTAATTCTCTTTAATTACTGTTATATTTTACAAAGAAAGGAGGTATAATAAAAACATGGTTTTATGGATTAGTTTTTTTATGAATTTTTCGAATAAATTTTAAACTTGAATCGTTTAAGCACCTTTATTATTAAAATTTCTTTTATGCTCGTTATTATCGGGTCACAATTTGCGTCATGTTGCGTTGAGCGAGAGGCTCGCCCGCCCCGGTGACAACTTGCTGAACGTCGAAACAAATTAAATATGAACGAATGAAAACGAAACGAAATTAAAAATTAATAGAAGGCTGACATTTTTAACGATACATAAATTCAGTCTGAGTCAGGTCGGAATAATTTAGAATTACCATTTTATTCACAAATGACAAATAATGAGAAAAAAACTACCGCTAGTAACGAACCTTTCCAAAACCCTCGGCCGCTCATTGTCTGGCTCGCCTTGGAGATTAGAATTTCTGCCTATTGTCTTCAACCTGTGTAAAGGTAATTTCCCATCCTCAAAGAATTCTTTGTAATCGAAATTATATCGTCTACGCTGTTCGTACTGGAAATATTGATTAGGCGAGCGCGGATAGACTCCCCGAGTCTTGCCGCCAGCACAGTGATCAATCGATTTCTCTTTGATGTTAGGTTATACAGGTTGGCCAACGAAGCCCACCTCCATGAAAATTTCCGGATCTAACTTTAAAGTTTATTTTTCGAAAAATTCTCTTGAAAAATGTTATAATTATTGTGATTTTAAGTATTTTATTGTTGTTTTATTATTATTATTTATGGCACAATGGCGTTCCTGAAAAAAATGGCGTATACACCGAATACGGTATACGGAATGATATATTTTTTTTAAATAGAGATGCGAACACGGAATACGTGTCACATCAATATTTTTACTATTTTAAAATTAAACCAAACGCTTGTGCTATGAAAATAGGACTAACTTGCCGGTCTGGAGTGAGATTCGAACCCGCGACCATGAGGCGAGATCCTGAGGCGAGAATCTTAACCACAAGACCAAGAAGCTACTCATAATGAAAGGTCTTTAAACTGTTAGAATTAAATTAGAGAAGATACAATGTATTGTATACATGGGCTGCAATGGAAATGAAAGATGGCATCCCTATGTAAAACCAAATACCGCACTGAACAAGCTCGTACAACCCTTATCCGCATAACAAATATGTTCTGCAGTCATGATCTCAAACTTGAATTACGAATGTGAATGGTCAGATGCTACGTATGTTCGATATTATTTTATGGAATGGAAAGATGGACGTTTACCGAAGAATTGATAAGGTGAATTCAAGCATTTAAAGAGAATACTAAAAGTTAGCTAGAAGGATAGAGTTACAAATGAACACATCATCGGGCATGATTCGATCAATCTGTACGTTCTAGTCTTTTTTATTTTAATTGTTGATCGTTTTCAGAATGTTTCGTATGAATTGTTATTTGCCTCGTTTATTATATTGAATTTAATAAATATAATTATCATTTCGGTGCTTAATTTAAACTAGAATTTTGGTTACAAATTTCATGCAAGTGTCTAACTTTAATTGATAATATTGTCGAGGAGACGTTTACAAAGTTGGTTGTTAACTTAAGAACTGGTTGTTAAATTAAGTCTTTTTTCAGTTAACGCTTTACTTATTTTGAGATGGAGAGAATTCATGTCACATAATTTTCTGTCAATACCTGTAAAAAATATCATTCATATCTTTTTGAAAAAAAAATATTTTTGACAATAAAAAATGTTAGGTATTTTATTTAATAAAAAATTTGAGGGGTATCTTTGGACCGGTTCTAGAAATTGGATTTTGGCGCAGATGATACACCAATGAGCTCTCATAAAATTAATAATTGTGAAGGCTTCGGTGACTGGATCATATGAAATTTGAAGCGACAAGCACCGAAGTCCCTGCAGGAATAAAAACCCAAAGGGCGAAGGAGCTTATGAAGGTCAACATTAAGATGGAGCGACAATGTCCTCAAAGACATATCTTTCTTGTAGATTCAAAACTGGAGAGAGCTGGCGTAAGACTGAGATAAGTGGAGGAAGACTTAATTAAGAATAAATAAAAAGTAATTTTAAAACACGTTTTAATATTACCAACATAATTTGGAATTTTTATTTATAGACAGTAATTAACGTTTTTAATAAAAAAACTTTTGAATTGTGGTTGAATCTTTAAATCACGTGAGTAAATAAATCATCAATTGTCAATTTAAATAAAAAATGTTTTAAAATCATAAAATTTTAAAAATCGTATAAATTTAATACAAATTTAAACATTTTTAACTGTATTAAAATATTGAACATTTTTCAATTATTTTAGTACAATTTTATCACCATTATGTAAGCTTTACACTTCAAAGAAAATGTATTTATTCTTTGTGTGTATAAATATTCCGTAACTTAGAGTGATTTCCAAAACTGAAAACCAATTTTATGGCCTTGGCCTGTCAATTAAGCTTATATTTTCTTAAGTACTGTAAATAATGTTCAGTTTATTACTTTTATATCAGAACAGGCTCTATCTATGTTACCGTCCTTAAAAAAAAATTGCATGTCTAGTATATACATTCTGATATATTATAAATAAATAATAAAAAAAACTTAATCTTGGCTGCTTGAATATTGTAACGAAATAAAAGATGGGTTGATAAAATAAAATAAAATATTAGAAAATTAATTAATTCGAGAACGAAATTTTGACAGATGCCCAACACTATGGTGTAACATTGCTAGAACGCGAGCTTATAAACACCCCCGCATTGCGGTAATATCTCTCTTTAACGTGCAGTGCTGATTGCGATCACTCCATATTTCGGGGGTTCGGGAATCGGGATCTTTAGCTCCTCCCGGTAAACATCGAAATTGTGCTTCCATTCTGACATCAGCAAAAATCCAAGGTATTATTCTAATTGTTGTATTTGTTCTCTTTTTACAGAACCCTCATACATCGTACCACGTGATCTCATATCTCATAATCGTATAACATCGTGATCCCATGATGTAGATTAGTTAAACTTCATTTAAACATATTATTAATTCTTAATTTAGTGATGATTTCTATTCTTGATTTTTTTAAGCTTCAACAGGCCAAGAGGCCCAATTACAGAAGCGAAATACGTCACAAGACACCTGGGTTTATGTAAATCACTTAGATTAATTGTGATCTCACCGGGAATCGAACCCGGAATCCTCGGTGTGAGAAGCCAGTGTCATACCCACTGGGCTACGAGGGTCGCCGATCACGATAGACTGTTAATTAATCGTTAATTTCTGCATGATGGAATGCACTCCGTCGATTATGTTCTAAACATTGCTATTAGAACTAAATTATACAATGTCATAATCTTCGAGGTGACAAATTTCATACTCACGGATAGGTGGAGCATCTCTGATCCGAATCAAATTAATTATCCATGACTAACTCGGTAGAGATCAATCACGCGAAATCACAAAATGAGAGCGCGCGTTTATCTAAATCTGGAGGAAATTTTCGGAAGCTAGATATTCAAGGATTGGAGTAGCAGGAACTGGTTGCACGATGGACGCGAAGGGTGCTGCCATGAGGATCCTGATGTGCGCGAACACCTCCTAGTACCTACATCCCGGCAGCTCTTCTAAGGATGGCGCCGCCCCAATGCAGTAGCACATTCCGGATCATCATCTCGCAGAAATCATCGATATAGATTTAGTGATTTAATCCATGATTTTGAAATGATTTTATTGATAGATTCAGCTCAGGGACAGTGGTCAATTCTCATTAAATTAACATTAATAAACAATCACAGGTTCGGATAATTAATAATAGGTAACATAAAATAACCAGATCTTTTTGTATTATAAAACTTATAGTAATAAATTGTATAAATCCACGCAATCTGTTTTCAGTTAAATTGTAAAGTCCACCTAAATCAGTCATATAAATTTCCCATACTACCTCCTGATATTCACACAATACTGAGTCGAATTCACGAAACCCTTGTCTCATGTATCTCCCCAGCGGTCGGTGAGGAAGGGAGATTGTCAGATCAAGCGGGCTCCCTCAGAGCTGGATATGCCAAAACTCTTCCAGTACGGCAAACGCACGCTGATCTCGACCACAATATAAAATTACCTCCCAATATTTTTTACTCATTTTCAAGGCAGGAATCCACCAGTAATGTTTTGGCCACTAGCTAAGAGGCATTTTGTATATTATAGTGTATTGCTTTTTATCAAATATATTATAACATTACTTGAGAGTGAATCTCTTCTGTACGCGACGACCTTGAAATATTCAATTTTATAAAAGTACACGTGACTAATTCAAGTTTGAAAAAAAAATGAAAATATTAAACATGTGGTGCATATTTAATATTTTCAAGTGCAAACAGTCAAAATAATTATTTACCAAAAAATCAAAAAATGGAATACGTTTATTCGTTATGTTACCATACTGGGAGGGTAAAATTTATATAGAAATTGGATCTTTTTTTACAAGGAGGCGATTAATTATATGAAAAAAATTGAGAACAAATTGCTGCATTACGTTCCTCCTCCGTGACTGAGATGCGACTTATGGTATACTTATGTTCGGGACAGAAGACAAGATCACGTACTTAGTAATTAAGAAATAAAATATCTACAATGTATATAATAATATTCTTCTCTAGACGTTGACGCATAATGATTGGCTGAATCTTTATTGTATTATCATAGTAAGAGCTTAGCGAATCATAGGCAGGAATGGCCGCGATCGGATTTGGTGTGTAGTCCACAAAATACGTCTCCGGCAGTTCATTCTGAAGGTAGGTACTCGTACATTGTCCTTGTTATTATGGACCGTCGTACAATAATTGGACATAAGGCGAGACACAAAGAATTCCACATTTTCATAAGTTGTCCAAATAATCTTAGATGTATCAGAGTTTTATGGATTAAGTAGAAGTAGAGAACAGTTAGGGGCGTGCAGTTAGAACAGGAAGCATGACTTTTTATTTTTAAACATATATTTGGAAATAATTATGTATCTGGCAGAATATTATGAAATATTAAAATCTGAATAATATGTTAAATATTGTGATAGGAATATTACAATATTAAATGTTTTTTTTTTTCAAAATATATGCCCAATAAAAAAAAATGCCTCTTGATTTGGTATTGATCTTCAAGGTTTTTATGAAAATTTATTTATATAATACTTGCTGATGGCTGCCGCAATCGATTTAGATCAATTTGACGATGTCGGTAGTCAGCGTAGTAAAGTAGTCAGTAAATATAGAAAAATAGAATCACGTGTCGCGGCTAGGGAGAAATAAATGAAAACACTGGAAATTAATTATTTTTTAATTAATTAATGATTAATTAATTATTCAATGTACAAAGTCACATAAAACGAATTCAATTTAACGCTATTCTTTAAATTACACTATTGCGCAATATATCACACGTAAATGAACACTTTATTATCACTAGGTAACACGTATTTAACATTTGCTTGAATATTGCGTTCTCGCACGTAGTTTTTATCGCTTATTTTTAACGTTGGTTAGGTACTTCGATCGATTATTTCGCTCGATGTCTGTCACTTTGCAATTCACGATAACTGAGCTCCCGCCGTGGCGTGGTTTCAAATTTATGTCCAAATGCTGGTATTTTTGTACTTTATAGATTATTCTAATGTTTAGGAGAAAGGCCTCCTTACTTTTTGGTTGTTCCAGGCTTTTTTTTTAAGGTTGTAGATATTTGTAGACCGTTTTAGATCCTACAATAGTGTTGTTCCAAGCGACATATTATCAGGGGTTCGGACAGAGCGTAAATTCTTTTAAGCATCTCGTTACAATATTATGACTGAATTATAATTTTTTTTGGTAACATAAATAAAATTGTCAATAATACCAAAAAATATGAATTAGGAGGTGTCTGGATTGAAGCTACATGATCGCTTTTGCCTCGCTGAGGCTTTGATATAAATCTAAAGATGTATTTAAAAATGAACTAAAATGCTTCAATAATTATGTGTATAATTTAACACTGTTTTTGATTTCTTTACAAAAGGAATAAAATGATAAAAAGGATAACAGCATGGAAAGACCATCTAGTCCGCAAGTTTTATTCAAGTTAGTTTGCTCTGTTCACGGTCGAGTTTGTATTAATACTTTTAACTCTTTCGTTCTAGCTTCCCACATTGCGCAGGGCTGACAGAAATAAATCTTACATAAAATTTATGCAAAAATTTTAATTTAATTTCAACTTAATCTTCGTATTATTATTAAAGAATTTTTGGTGGTGTTGCTGTGTTTTATT
Source organism: Agrypnia vestita (assembly GCA_016648135.1). Lineage (NCBI taxonomy): Eukaryota > Metazoa > Arthropoda > Insecta > Trichoptera > Phryganeidae > Agrypnia > Agrypnia vestita. The sequence goes on along the minus strand of JADDOH010004824.1, from coordinate 77,908 downwards.
TGCTTTTATTAATCATAAAAATTAAATGAGATTTTTTGTCATTATATACAATTGTGTTAGTCAATAAAACCTGAGCAGCCATGGGTAAGTATAAAAAAAATATTTTTAGTAATATTTTTATATGAAAGTATGTTCTAAGAACACAGTTATTGGATTTGAGACCAGTGAAATATATGAAATGTTCTTGATTCGAAACTTTCAAAAGATTTGATAATATATGGATGTTCGTACGATGGATTTGGTGAACGTTGCATTGTGTAAAGTGATCACTTAAGCTATCTCATGTAGATTGTAAGCCCTGTGCCATCGTATAAGAGATTTCCATCCACTTTTCTCATATATGCAGATAATAATGACATAAAGGCCATCAAAGAATGGTTCGATGACAATCTCCTGTCACTTAATTCCGGAAAACATTTTTCATTTATTTCACACTCCAAGAAGAAGTATCCAAAGATCTCAATATAATAATTCATTGTAAAAATGTAAAAATAATATAACCTGCAACACTGAGTGTGCTTAACTTAATCATAAGTCTTATATTAAATATCTAGGAATAACTATTGACAAACGTGTCAAATGGCAAGACCTTGTCAATCTGACCGTGGAACGATTGAGAAAGTTGATCTATGTTTTTTACAATCTACGCAATATATTAAACAAAAATAATATTAAAATGGTGTATTACGCGCTGGTGCAGTCCCTCTTACAGTATGGTATTATTGGGTGGGGAGGGGCTTGTAAGTCCGCCGTACAGCCAATAATTATAATGCAAAATTAATTGTTAAAACGATTCTCAAAAAATCTTATGACTATCCTACTGTAAATATATTTCAAGAATTAAATGTACGAGTACCATCCCTCACATAATTATACAAAACAAACTCCCTATGCTAAATTTACAAAGATTATTTTATAAATAAATCTCACCCCTTAGACTGAAGTAATAGACATAGAACAAAGGGACAAATAAAGATGCCAACTTTAAGAACCACCATAGCAAAACATCATTGTACATACTTGGTAGTTAAATGGTACAATACATTGTTGTCACAAAACAAATTTCAAGAAAGGAACATTCCAAAATAAGTTTACGAAAGAAGTCAAATTCTTGATTTTGGACAACGATGTGTTCTAACATTGTCCACACGTCTCAAATGGTTTCTGTATAAAAAAACACTACTTTTAAATGGTTTCTGCTTTTGTATTTTAATTTGGCTTGCAAATACTACTCCCATAACCTCGAGCTTTGGCTCATATTACGGGGAATATCATGTCTTTTAAATTACATAACATAGAATCAATTTATTATAAAAAAAATATTATGTATCTACTGTATAGATAAATATAATAATACAAATATATATATACATAGTTTCGTCTCTGTGAGACTTCTATAATTTATCCTTAGTAAAAAAATTAGTCTCACAATCATTTATGACTGTGACTCATTTATGCTTTGAATATAGAAATATTAAAGAAAAACGATAAATATAATTATTTTAGAGCAAGACTTTCATTTTTCAGGCAAATTTCAAAAAAATATTAATACTTTTTACTATTCGTTCGGTTACTGAAAGTAAAAAGTAAATAAAAAGCAAAAACCAAACGGAAAATATTTAATAATTTTGTATATTATAAGATATTAGGTACTTTTTTTTCATCCATAATCAGATTGCAAGAAAAAATTGCATTAAAAAATTTTACTACTAATTTATTAGTGTTTAAAGCTAAGGTGCCGTGTGTAAAAAGTTGTTCTAATTATCTTCTCGCATATTTTTATATTACAGCTTTCTTGGTCTCTGTGTGAATTGTGTGATCTTGTATATTTTGTGTTCTTTTACGTATTACCCCTTTAAATTGCTTCCATATTTCTGTTGTGAACCTCCTACCAAAAAAAAATATTGTCTTTGTCTTATTTTTTTACCCCGTATCTTATTGGGTCGGGGTCCCTGAACCGCATAGGAGGTTCTAACTCTTCCTATCATAGGCTGCGCCACAGTATAGTAAAGCATGCTTTACTATACTGTGGCTGCGCTCTCCACGTTAGTCCAATTTAATTGCAACCTCGCTTCGCAGCAGTCCTCAAACTGTTTCAGCCAGCTCCTCCTACGACTTATTGTCTTCCCTTTATTATTTGTAAAAACCCTAAATAGCCTTTATAATAAATGTACAAAATATATTTTAAATAAGTTAAAGTTTAGCGTATAAAAAGATTCCCTTGGAGAATATTCATTACATTTATTTTACAGGAGCGATGATGAACCATTCGGGTAGTTTACCACGGAAAACTTTGAAGGGATTAAATGTTCCCTCGAGGACGGCAGGTCTGTTTGCTCGATGAGACGTGAAACTAAACAGAACGCGATTGGTGACCGGGCCGCGCGGCAGGTAATCCGACAGGTAGATGTGATGACCCTGCACGAGTATTGTCTCCCTTCCACAACAGGCGCTCGCCACTCACGTCCGAAACGTACAAGTAATAAACTGACTGTTCGTTTTATTGGGTCAAAAGTTGTGCAAGACTAAACTATAACCATAGTCGCACCAGCGAGCGAACTCGAGAGATAATTCCAAACTTTCATCCTGCTGCACTTTGCCGAACTTCGTACGCGGCGGGGCTGTTTCCCTCGATACGGTTTGTTTCGTAATATGAAAGCCATTTTTCACTTCTAAAACAATGATATAAAGTATTTCTTGTGGACTCTGATCAAATTTTTATTTATTGACTTTGATTAAATTAAATTAATTTCATAAATAATACGAAAGAGTCGCGCAATACGAGTACTACTTAGCTGCATGGGTGAATAAGAACTGGGATCCATCTCAAGAAGTAAAAGCTCGAACAGAGATGGCAAGAAGTGCGTTTTTCAGAATGAGCCCGTTATTTTTTAACCGTGATCCAAGCCTACAACTTAGAATGCGTTTGGTTCGTTGTTATATTTTTGCCATTCTCTTGTATAGGGTGGAGGCATGGACACTTAACCAAAAACTAATCCAAAAAGCCGAGGCTTTTGAGATGTGGATCTATAGACGAATATTGAAAGTTTTCTGGGTGGAAAAAGTGACGAATGATGAAATTGAATTATGAATAAATCAAAAGAGACTATGTTAAGAATAACTCAAAAGAGTCGATAGAATAGAGACGATAGAAATATAAAAATGTAGATACAAATAAAAATATATGTATACACATATTAATAATTCTGTTATCGATATATCAGAAGATATATGTACAAATGTCCAAAGTAATATTTTACTGCATAGTGGTAGCTCTTCCAATAGGCATAACCATCGGCAGGTTGGTCCTGTATATTGGAATGTGAAACAATCTATGCTGACCCTAAGGTAAGGTAATTAATTACCAGGAACAAAATATTTTAGGATTATCGATTACCGCGCAATAATCAATAAAAATGCGAAATCAAATACAATATATCAAATTACAAATCACAAACTGGCTACAATTAAAAGGCAGAAAAGAAATTAATAAGCTATTTATTAATAGTACATAAAAAAAATTCTTAACTGACAATAAAAAACTTATTATGTAAATTACAAAATTAATATATACTTCCTTTCTACATCAAATACATAATAAACTTCCGGAACAACCCTAAGTTAACACCACTTCCATACTTCTTCTTACTCTGTTTTTTACTCGATTTATATTCTTTCTACATATACTACACACTTTTTTTCACGAACGAAAAATATATATATATATTTATATATATATATATATTTTTTCTTCTGCCCACCAATATATTAATTATATAACTTCTACAAACTCGTCCTACATTAGTGTTGACAAACTATAAAAAATAACACTATACAATTAGCTTCTAGCACAGGCTACGCCTAGTTGAGTAGTAGCAATCCACAAAACATAATTTAAATATGTGTATTTAGATAATTAATTTTGTAAATAAAATGATATACATTATTATGATCCACATATTCATGTATAAAATAAATTATACAACAAGAATTTTATGAATAAATAAATAAATAAATAAATACACATTCTTTCTAGGCTCCAAACTATTGTACAGAGTACAGAGCCAAGCATTCCCTGGAGGAACTCGGTTGGGTAAAGTCATTGATAATGCCCGTACTCTTTTATGCAGAGTGTACTTCTATCCATAAAATAATTCATAAAATGTACCGCGAATGTAAATATGTATATGCATGTGCTTTAATACAAACTACAAATACGGTCATCAATTTTAATGAAATTAGAAAGCACATACTCATATTTTCTAAGCTTTATTTTAATTTTAGTAATTTTTGGATTCAATACTTTTTAGTAGGTATGTTCTAGGAACAACCACCGGTTTCGTTAATAATGCAATAATCGTCAATGAAGTCAAATTGTAGATCTTTCATAGAGTTAAAGCTTTTTTAATGGGAAAGAATATATAAAAGTCTTTATTGTGCATTAACAGGGATTACGACCTGTCTTACGACTGGCTTAAGTGATCACTTTACAATGTAACCAACTTTCACTATTCTATCCAAGATCAACCACATATCTACAAAATTTGGAATGTTGAATATATGTTATTTGTGAACCTAATTTACATTTTCTGATACAACTACGCTATCGCCATCACTGGTTAAAATTTGTCATTTCCAAGAAACAGTATATAGATGTCGCTGCTGGTAAACGACACTTTTTTTAAATTTTTGGTTACTTTCCTAAGCGTATTTGGTTTTTCGCAAACGTCGCATTAAACCTTTTCATCATACAATTCATATACTTATTCCCGAATGATGACCTCATTCTATCTCTTCTTCTTGTATGATTTTGGGGATAGTGCTGACTTACACATCCATGTTATTTTTTAATAAATATTACAATACAGTATTTTGATAACCACATTTTTAAGAAAATATCTAAGACAGGACAAAAAATTTATGTATTTAATATAATTGAATGCGTCAAAAAAATTAAATGGTAATGGGTTGGCCACATCACTTAAAGACAAATAATTGCTGGAAGCATTCAGTTATTCAGTGGTATCCGAGAGATATTGAAAGACCTATAGGTTGCCTTAAAAATAAAACGGCGAAAAACGATTGAAAGAGAAATATGGGTGACATATAGGTGAGGTGGGCTTCATCCAGCGGTAAAAAGAAAACGGCTGATGAGGTTGATATAATTAATATTTGATCATAACCTAATGATGATGATGATAATGAGTCTTTTAGATAAGTATTGTGATGTTGTGTATATATAAGTGTATTGAAACTCTTTGTTACGGGAAATTTCATAGAAATCAACACTTTGCAGAAAATAAATAAAAAAACTCGGAACCTGGGTGATCTATGTGATCGTAATTTAGTTTCAAATTAAAAATTACATTGTTTTTATCAATATTATAGAAAACAGCACAACAGATACAAGACGCAGAAAACAACATAACAGATAAGACGCATTCAGAAAAAAATGAACTCCTTTTTTTCTCTTTTACAGATATCGACACAAGCTTTCTCTTGTTTTAAAATGTTCCATTTTTCAAACTTCAAACAGTCTATAAATAATAAAGAAGGTACCTACCTATATTCTATCACTTCCAAACTAGCCGAAGTTTAAAAAATGGAACATTTTAAATGTGCTGATTTTCCTCATTTTATAACATAAATATGACCTTGGCTGTAACATAAAGTAATAATATTTCACTTTATTTTTCGTTTTTTTTCATCAACATGAAAAGGAAAATTTGCGTTGATTTTGTGCAATTTTTTGTGCGGGACATAAAGTATTTTTAATTTTGAAGAATATTAATGCATGGTTTGGCTGGTTCGGCAGGGTTCAGCCATTGCGATGAGCGCTTCCCATTATCGTACAGGATCCATTTTGCATCACAGGTAATGATTCGATTTAAAATCCCTTCATTATTGTGCCGGTTGAGTAATGCAACGCAGCAGTCAACGCGCGTTTGTTGATTTGATTCACTCAATTCGTGAGGTACCCACTTTTCAAGCTTTTTCACCTTACCAATTTGCTTCAAGTGGATTAAAACAATTTTATCACTAACACCGCAGCCTGCAGCTAACTCGGATGTGGTTTGCGATGGATACGCTTCCACAATAGCCTTCAATTCTTCATTATCAACTTTGCTCTCCGGCCGTCCACAGGGCTTGTTCTGCAGGTCGAAATTTCCAGAACGAAAACGTTGGTACCAAAAACGCACCGTGTTTTCTTTTGCGGCACCGTCGCCATACACATCATTAATCCTTCGAGCCGTTTCTGCAGCACTGGTGCCACGGTGGAACTCGTACTCGTAAATAACGCGATATTTCAAGTTTTCATTTTGTAAACTGAGTGACGCAAAGAAAAAAATAATTGAGGAAAAAACAAATTAATTATAATTTTCAAAACACAAAATACATGAGTAAATAGCTGTATAAATTTGGATTTGGAATTCCTAACCAAAGAGAAGATATTTGAGATCAAATTTGCCAGTACGGCAAAACGCCAATTTCATATGTAAGGACCTAATACTAAGAATATCATTGAATTGTAAAAAAACAAGGATATTAAAAAAAGATAGTTATATATTTACAATCATTTTGTGTAGGTACATACCAATAATCCCGATTATTTTTCCTGTAAATGTGATATTCAGACATTACGAAATCAAAATGAAAGTGTGAAAAAATATTTTTTATTTCAGTTTTTTTTTAAAATAATTTTTGAGATTTGAAAGTTTGTTGTTGTTTTTTTTTTTGAAAGGAGAGACTTAAAGATATTCTTTCAAGGTTCGTTAATTTTTTTTTATGCACGAAAATGAAAATTGCTCTCAGGAGGTTTGGTTGGGTAGCCAAAAACATTTTTATTATGTTACATGAGTAATACATTATTGGAGCTATATAAAATGTAGATCAACTGAATTAAAAAACCTATGTAGACTTTTTTCACATTACGAAGGGGAAATAAATAATCTATGACCGATGCAAATGGTGACTCTAAAAATGGCGCGCTGCACATTTACCGTAATTGGGGCGGTTGACACATTTTAAAATGCAAATTGTGTTTGAAAATGACGATAATAAATAAAATATTTTCGTAGGTTGCATTCAATTTTAAATTGAGAATATTAATGAAAAATACAGGCATACACGTTACATATAACAACATATTTTGTCTTTAATTTATACATAACTCTTTGAAAATGATTAATATACGTATCAAGAAACAAATAAGGGAAATTAATAAAAAAGATGTACAGTTTTTTTTTGTGAAAATGGTATCGTTATAGAAAGGTGTATAGAAAGGAGAAGTTCCCGATTCGTATTCCGGTGGTAAAGAAATAATTTAAAAGTTAAATTTTTTTGTTTATATTTTTGATATGTAACGATTTATTAAATTGTGTAAATTAAAATTAACACAAATTCACTTGGTTCAAACCACTATATTTTTGGCAACACCAACCGGTTTCGGAACCACAATTCCTTCTTAAAGGAAATCTACAATCTAATTTAATTAGTTTTAGATACAATAGAACTCTATTCTTAAATGACAACATCACAATAAAAGAAGTGTTTTTAAAAAAAATGACAACTAATGTAAAAGCAAAAACGTACCAAAAGACGCCCCAAGTGGAAAATATTTACAGAATTCTCTTTAAACCAAGAATCTTCCGAAAATAATATTACACGGTTGCCTGACTCATGCCTACCAAATATCCTCGTACATTTTGTGGTTATATTCTAGATTATATTCATTGTACATCGTGTTTACAATGGATCCGTTTCTATGGCAGTCACCCGGCATCACACACACACACCGCGCTGCCTAATCTTATTAGAATTTTATTATATTCGCCGAATGCCGTGGCTCCTGCGCGATCGTATAGCTACGATCAATAATCTATCTAAATAAAATGTAATTGTTCGTTTATAATCTCAGAAAGTTCTACACTGATTGAAAGTTTAGCACAACGTTGCATTCGATTACGAAGATGTTTTTATATACCTAATTTGTTTTCATATACCTACTATTTATTTATATAAATAAAAATGTAAATTTTCGATTGTCCAAAATCATAAATTTCCTAAAGTTCTTTTTGACATAACGTTACATTCGAATTCGCACAAATTATTTTAAAAAAAGGCGCAGGTACCTACCTACCCTTTCAATATTGATAAATATTTAGATATAACATTTTTCAAATTCAAATTTTTTAATAACATTCGGTTGTCTTTGCTTAAATAAAACGTTTGAACCGATGAGAAAGTGCAGCCAATCATATTGCGATATCTATACCTATAAAACTCAATGTCTGTCAGTTTTTCTGTCTGCCTGTCTGTCTGTTCTCTATACAATCTACACAATTTGTCCGATTCGACTCAAATTTTGCATATTTATGCTATAGGACCCGGTAACATTACCCCCCACCACTTTTACCCCTTCCGCTCCCCATGATATATTTACAATACAAATCTGTACCATTTTACCAATCGGACTCAAAATTTGAAAAAATATTATTTAGGACTCGGCGGGTAACATATCCGACATTTCTCTCCTCCACTTTGATCCTTTCCCCTCCCCCTGATATATTTACAATGCTAATCTGTACCATTCGACCGATCGGCCTCAAAATTTGGAAACTTATTGTTTAGGACCCGGCGGGTAATATAATAACATTTCTCCCTCCACTTTTACCCCTTCCCCTCCCCCTGATATATTTACAATGCAAATCTGTTCCGTTCGACGGATCGGACTCAAAAATTGGAAACTTATTCTTTAAGACCTGGCGGTTAACACAGGCGATATTTCCCCACAACCACTTTTACCCCTTCCCCTCCCCCTGATATATTTACAATGCAAATCTGTACCGTTCGACCAATCGGACTCAAAATTTGGAAACCTATTCTTTAGGACACGGCAGGTAACATAGGTGACATTTTCCCTCTCCATTTTACCCCACCCCCTCCCCTGTTATATTTTCTGTAAAAATCTACACCGTATGACCGATCTGACCCAGATTTTGTATACTTATTTTTCAAGACCCGGCGGGTAATAAAGACAAGTTTTCCCTCCTCCCTTCTTATCCCACCACCACACTTGATATATTTTTTGTACAAATCTACAACGTTTGCTGATCTGATCCAAATTTTGCATTCTTATTCTTTAGGTCACGGCGGAATACATAGGTCACAATTCATTCCTGGACATCACATCCATCCCAGCCTAGATAAAATAGATCCTTTTTTAAATTAGAGACTGCAAAACAATGAAATCTTTGTGTATACCTACTACCTACTACGTTTTTATATACCTACTATTATACAGATGTCGCATCTGTGACAGGTAAAAACATGTTTTTTTCTTGAAAAGCATCAAAATTGAATACCCACAAGCACTGTAAAATTAAACATATTAGAAACGTGTGCTTTCTCTTTTCTTTCTTTTCCATTTAACAAGACTGAGCCACAGCAACGCGTGGCCGGGTACAGCTAGTACATAATAAAAGACTTAGGAAACTTAATAGGTATATTACTAGTATATTATTAAATATTTTAATTTTTTTAAATTTATTAAAAAACGGACCGTCAATAAACAATTGAAGTCATTGGTTTATGTCCGTTCAAAGGTAAACATTAAAATTAAAAAGTAGTAAAGTAATCTAATCGTTCATACGTAAGACACTTTTCATTTTGAGTATATAAAATGTGATAATTGGCTCGGTGATCAGCTTCCTATTAATTCAAGGGCCCATGCTTTGGCCTGTCATCAATAATTATATTTTCACAGGGACGGCTTAAGTTTTAAAAATTGTCTCGGCTGCGCGCTCTTTAATCTATTGGCTCTGGTCTTTCCTTATTCAGGTATTATTAGAGTGAGGTATTATTACATTAGTTTGGCTGAAATCAATGCACATCTCACATTGCTTTTTTAAAATTTTGTATTCGCTTTTCTCGATTACTGCTTGCTGCGAAACACATTACGAATTTTTGCCACAATTTTTCTGGCCAAACCACTGTCTCAAGTTTTTCAGCTAAGATATTCTCTTTCCGGGGCCCCGACTTCCGGAAATTTTTCCCTACATTATGCGCTGCAGGACCTGGTACTTCTCTGGACGTTTCATCACATGTCCGAAATGTTTTCGATTTTTATAGTTTTAATTATTTCTTTTTTTCTTCAACTTTCTTTGGATTCAAAAGTCTGTTAGTGCAGGAGTTTCTTCTTGTGATGCTGGATTCCAGCTATCTTCTCATCGCTTCGGGGGTCTCCCTGGTGTACGCTGTCCATCTTGTCAGCCATGTCCATCATCACAGCATGCAGAGCTGTGTACGGATTTCTCGATGTACCTGTTGGTAATGGTACCGTCGCCCCGCCTAACCACATATTAAACCTCGCAGACCTATCGGATTGCAGTATTCCCCATGTAATCATGCAGTCTTCCCAGCAATAGAATAGTTTTAATGACGTTTTCTTTATTCATCCGAATCATAACATCTTCGTTCGTAACTTTGTCAATCCAGATTATTTCGTGTATTCTTCTGTAGATACACATCTCGAATGCCCCAAGTCGCCTTATCAATTTTTCGATATCGTCCATGCTTAACCGATCACACTGTTTACAAGCCGTGCTATCCCGAAGTTGAGTTGGGTGCAAAATACCCGATCTATATATTTATTTTTACGTATTTATTCATTCCATTGGCATCATTAACTACCGTATACTTTCTGAGAGCATTTATGAAGTCTGACCTATTTTTTTGGAGGTGGGATTTTTGAACATGCCTCGAACCGATTTTAATGACGTTAAAATTAAGAGAATCATAAATACTAGCAGTTAAGCAATCGGCTTTTGACCATTGCCTGCTAAGAGTTATATATATATTTTTTGTACGATGATTTTCTTATTTTTGAAACTGGTGAAGTTAATGATTGAAAATGTGCACTGCATGCTCCGTTTTTACATCTTGTTTTTTAATCAATCACTTAATTATAAGTATTTTTGAATTATAACTCATTTTCATATATTGTATTATTGTGATTTAACCTAGAATAAGAAAAAAATTATATTGAGAAATATAAGTGCCCCCAAATTAGGTTTTACCTAGTGGGGGGTTAAAAGTTAAATTTAAAAAAGTGTAATCATGATAATATTTCAATGAAAAATAAAATAAAATGTACCATGTATGTTACACATTTAGTTCATGTATGTCGAAATCGTGAACATTAATATTTTTATAAATATCGTGATTATGTGTAGGTTCAATCCTAATTCGCAAAGAATAATCGTATACGGTTTAAAATGTGAACCACATACGATTATGCTTTACAAATTAGTCCGTAAGTACCTAATTGAAAAACAAAAACTTACTAGAAACATTACGTAATTCGAAGTAACGAGTAACAATAGAAACCATTCGGCCGAGCGAGCAGGGCAGGCGCACCGCAAGGGGCGGGCCGAGGCCTGATGACGTGTGAAACCGTGGTTCACCCGGTGCGGTCTTTCATTTTCATTCCCCTGCTGTGGTCGAATGTTTAGACATCGCTGCAGCGTTAGGGCAAAATCTATGAATTTAAATTTTGGTTATTCCATGACGATAGTAAATATATAATCTTTTTTTAACATTTTACAGAACATTAACAATTCGAAGATTATTATCGAGGCAAACAGAACAAGTGGATCACAAAAATTTTTGAAGACATCTTTTTAATATGGAGTAACAGATTCACCGAGAAAAGGTGAAGCGATGGCGCATGAGTTTGATGGGGTAATTGTAGAAATTACTGCGTGTATCAACACTTTTTGAACCCGTGGCATAATTATGTTGAATTTTATGTTGAAGACATCTTTATTGTCGAACTGATTTTTTTAAACCAAAATCCTCCTGAGATATTACATATCGAAATTCAACATAACCCCAATTCATTCAATTTGACATTTAGTTCCGACGCCTAATGTAAAAGTTGAAAATTAAAAAAAATTGAAATCGAACATTTTTTCATATTAATATTGATAAAGCTAGGTAGGCACTTTTAATGTTCACCCGTCAAAAAAATTAACCCATATAAACAAAGTTATTATTATATTCCCTTTCTCATTGAAACAAGTTTCGCGCCCATTCCACGCGTCGGGATCGAAAATTAAACAATATATAAATCGTTTAAATTTTGAAAAATCCAAAATTATACAATATTTATTAATTTTTTTTAACAAAAATTTGTTAGATCATTTTTATCGTGGCTACGAGTCTGCCTGCAAAGTTTAAGCTCGATTGGATCACGGAAAAATGATTAAAAATCGATCCAAAGTTTTTTCGGCAGACAAGCAGATAACGACGCTACGAGTTAAAAGAAAGGTAGTAAAAAGGATGGTACTTTCACATGCCGGTTCCTAATGAATAAGCTTTGCCTACATCTATGAAATTACTTTTTATCAAAATATTTGATCATTTTTTTATATTTCCCCTGCCGGCAGTTATTATTTTAAACCCTGGTGATCGTGCTGGTTGGAACATTAAATGGTTTGCGTCTTTGCTAAGTCCTATATGTACCGTATTTTTGACCGGTCACGCGGGCTCGGGGTAGCAAGATCGCTAAGCTGCGGCCGGTTCGAGTTTGCTGGCCCGGGGTGAATTCGAACGAAATTACTGACGTTACATGAGTTATGGACAGACAGATAGACAGACGGACGGACAATTATATTTGATAATATTTTACAAATTGATTAATTAATAAAAATCCCCGGGGAAAAAATGCTGTAAGGGTCCATTTTTGTAAAGAGACTAATATTTTCAGGCAGTTTTTTGACAATGGTATCACCGGAACGACACATAACGTAATAATCTGTTTTAGCGAATAATGGCTTTGCAATCTAAAATATGATGCTCTCTCTCGGGTGATAGTCAACGTTGGGGGGACCTGACATGACACCAAAAGAAGAAGAAGAATCTAAAATAATGTAAGTTGCGGTGTGGTAGACCATTACTTTATATAATAAATTAATATTTTAAAATAGCACATTTGGCGGAGACCTTGCTGCGACCACTACAAAGGCTAACTGATCGTTCTACGTTAATAATACTATTAAATAAAATATACAAAATAAAAATATGTCTATAACTATGGTGCCAGTTAACCACTACTTATCGTGTTAATTATCATCATCTTTATCCCTTTGTCCTAGTAGGGTCGGAGGCCCAAAGACTCGACAGGGTGCTTCCATATTCCCCTGTCTTGCGCTGCTTCCACATGAGTCAACCAGTCCAGACCCATTCTGTTATGTTTCAACACACATTTTTTTGTTGCTTAACTTAAGCTGCATTATAAACTATAAGTTCAATAGATATTGCTTAATATTCATCTTTAAAAATATAGAGGTGCCTTTACCAGCTGCAAAATCTACGTGTACTACATATGTCATGGGAATGAATAAAGATATCTCTAGCACAGTCCATTCGAATATATCAACGAAAATAATTTAGAACGTATTGTTCTTACAGCGCAATTTCAATGTGTATATTGATCACTTAAGCCAGTTCGTAAGGGTCATAAACCCTGGGCAATCTAAAAAGGCTTTCCGTTTCGAAGACCACGTTTCCCATATATATAGCTTCATCTTTATGAGACTTTTACAATTTATCATAATTCAATCAGATTGCTTGCGATCCTAAAAGTAAGGCTGCACATGAATCAATAAAAGTTTATGAAAATAAAAAAATATTTTTTTATCGCCAATGGAATTAGCCTGAGGATTAAAATACAAAACACCGTGATAATTCCCTTTGAACCCCTGGATTATTCGGCAATAAGGGATACTCCCCAGTAGATTCAAGGACAAAAATTAATTAAAATTTGTGAGGGTGCGATAGAATGTATAAGAATGTAAAGATTGAATTTTTCCTTCAATATTTCTTACATAATTTTTAATTAAAATTAACCGAACCGTTCAATCATTAATAACATTTTAATCGTTTAAAATGTAGAAATAAGGACATTTTCCCGAAAATTATTCTAAACCATGGGCTCCAAGGACAGCTTTCTAATAAAAATATGTAACAATGTTGCAATTTTTTATAATATGTACGTGTTTGTGTATATATTGAAGGATATAATCTTAATGCTTCAAGGCGATGAGACGACCTTGTCTAAGGACAAACATGATATTTAAGGCTCAAACACGATACTCTTTTTAAGATAAGAGCATCGTGTTTGAGCATTTTTTGAATAACGTATCACGTTACCTCTTCACATAACTTCAGTTATATTTTTTGGATAATTTTCAATCCAGCGTATATTCGTTAACTTTGTTTCCATTGAAATGTTCTTTTTTTACCTAACCATTCAATGCTACTTGTTTCTTAAGGCTGAACATTCACCGCAAATGCATATTTCGGCGTTTTTTTTTACGAAAATATGGGCTTTTATTATTCATTTATATAATGTGTTATCTAGACTGCAATTATTTTAGGGCAATAACTTAGATAGAACCTTTGTTCTTGTATAAAAGTAATAAACTGAACATTATTTACAATAATTAAGAAAATATAAGCATTAATCGACAGGCCTCGGCCAAAAAAAAGTTTAGTGTCCTAGGCGGAACAAAGTTTTAATGAATATATATATGTACGCATACTCTATTTTTTATACGTATAAACTTTACTTCATTATGTGGAATCCATAATAAGATAATTAATTAAGAAATGTTCAATATTAATAAAGTAAGAGTGTTTTAAATTTGAAGAAATTTTTACTTATTTTGTTGATTTTAAAACGCTTTTTATTTATATAAAGAGATGATTTTAAACAGTATAATATTCTATTTACTCCAGTATTTTGAGGCTTTACTCACCAATTAAAAGTTAGTTTTATAAATAAAAATACCTCAATTATTATTTAAAAATAAAAATTACTCAGTATGAAACGTGCCAATAAATGACGTTGTTATAAAACAGAATGTCGTTGGCAGCGGCGTCTTTGATTCATATCTGAAATCGACGGAGGTTGCAACTTCATCATGAATTAATCGCCGATTTCAAACTCATCTCCAGATTCAACACGGTATTTGCATACTCAAATCCTTAATATGGACTAAATTCAATGTTTGAATTATGAAAACTTTTATTTTCAAGGATGTTATTTATACGAATGATGTTTTCTGATAAAATAGATTTTTCTAATAAAATAGATTTTTTTAGATAGATGATAAAAATAATGTAATGACTGCAAAATAAAATAAATAAATGTGTAAAAAAATATGTACCCACTTATAATTCAACAAATGTAAAGGTACATATAAAAAAATCTCGTTACAAGTAAGAACACAAAAAAAAAATTTTTTAGGAAATATAAACAAACATTAACAGCTATGTAAGCTAAATTAGTTCTTTATACTTATATATTTTTATGCTATAGTTTCATTAACACAGCTTTAGAAATGTAGAGAGGTTTCCGACAAAACTTTCTAAAATCTTTGACCTGAATTTAATAAATTATTTATTTTATTTTGTTGTCATTTACATAATATGTATCGTCACATAGTTTTAAATTGCAAACGTCATATAGTAGTTGCTATACTACCCAGTGTTCTGAAGTACAACTTAGGAGTTTCTTCATCTTAATTTTACATTTAATACTAAAAGTATGCACATTATATTCCAAATATAAAAAAAAATCAATTAACACGTTTATCTATACCTATAAAACTCAATGTCTGTCTATCTGTTCTCTATACAAATCCACACCGTTTGTCCGATTCGATTCAAACTTTGCATAACATATGAAATATTTCCCCCCTATTCTCATACCCCTCCCCCTCCCCCTTGACATATTTTAAATGCAAATCTGTACTGTTTGACCGATTGGACTCAAAATTTGGAAATAACATAGGCGAGATTTCCCCCTTATTCTTTATCCTTTCCGTCCGCTGATACATTTTCGATGCAAATTTGTTCCGTTTGACCGATCGGACTCAAAATTTGGAAACTTATTCTTAAGAACTCGGCGGGTAACATATGTAACATTTCCCCTCTATTCTTTTAACTCTTCCACGCCCCTGATATATTTTTGATGCAAATGTATACCGTGCGAATCGAACCTTTGTTTACCCCCACTAATTCTTAACCCGTGCAACGCCGGGTACGAACAACTAGTATTAAATAATAATAATAATCATGTAATCATGTAATAATTGATTGATTATTTAAATTTTTATATTATAAAAGGAAATTTCCTACAATAAATATTATTCACCTTATTTTTGATGCACGACGATTATCAAATTTAAAATATTTTTATATTTGATAACTAAAACCGTTATATAACCATTAAGGTACAATTTTATATTTGATAATTACAAAAAAAATAGAGTTTCTTAAAAATTATAAATTAGTCTATGTATATATAATATAGTTAGTGATTAGCGGTGTTCAATGTACCGATTGTTAGCAAATGGCAGGTAGGTACTAGTACAATCTGTCTTAATTGATTGAAACCAAATAAATAATATAATGAAGATCGTATGTAAATCGAAAAGCAGAACTTTTTAGTTTTGTTTATTATCTTATTTTAAATGAAATTCTTTATAGACATAAACATAATATTCAAAGTAATATTTATTTTTATTTATAAGTATTATAACATTTTTTTTCTACATAGCGAGCGCATGTCTAGTTTAGAATAGGAGTAGAATTATTTAATATGCCGTTCCCCGGGTGATTACAGCTTATTAGAGATTTGCTTTCAAATAAAGAATGTTTCGGATAAAAAAAAATGTATACCTATTCATTCTCTTATTCTGTTCACGGTTCCGCAAATTGGGTCTTTCCATTTTAGGTTTCTATAACGATTCCTAAATATTTAATTTTATTTGATGTTTTCAGTGCGGAGCAGTTTGATCGACATTTATTTTTTTGTGAACTTTTAGTTTGTGACGTATAATAATGTGAAAAATTCGGAGAATGTTATTTGGTTTTATTGCGAAAGGTATAAAATGAGTTTTTTCACTTTTTCGTAAGTTTACATCAAACCAGTGTTTTAATGTTTAAACGTTTCTTCTGCTTTTTTTTTGTTTTACTGTATCTCATGTTTTATCAGTTTCATTGAGTATGTACTGTGTTGTTTGATGAGAGGTGACATTAGCATATAGTGACTGGAAGAATATCCCGTTAAGAATATCATGAACTTTTTCTTCTTCTTCTTCAATTCTTCAAACAATGATATTATTGAAATCATGAAATACTGTAATGTTGTTTGTGCACTCGTATAAATCTCTCGAGTCACATACTACAACTAGAACTATCTATTATTACATTCAAAGATAAATAGGATTAATTATAGAAGTCTCACAAAGTTGAAGCTATTTATATAAGAAACATATGTGGAAGTATTAAACACAATGGCCCAGAGATTATTACCCTTGTGGGGTGATTTGTTGAAGTGGACTTTGCTGCCTTCGATTTTAATAATGATTTGGTAACATGATTGTGGAAGGAATAGAGCTATATTTTCTATAAAGTCTCGAATTCCGTACATTTTAAATTAGTGATAAGACATTAATTTTTATTATTTCTGTTTTTTCTTTTACACCTCTCAGTTGTAAATTACTTCTAAACTATCGTTACGAGATGGTCAATCAACTGAACACTGACAACAATATGACCGAATTCTTTCATCAATTGGGATCGTCGATAAGTCTCTCGTAATATCTGGAAAGTTCCACAAAGGTCTTGGAGAATCTAGAAAGGCGGTGTTGTCTATAAAAGGAAGGGTGTTACCCAACGCAAAGTCAGTCATTCGTACGATAACTTGTGTGACATCTTAGACATAAAATCGTAAACCAACGTGATCAGTGATTCGTGACGGTTAACTCACGCGATACTACCAACAGAGCGAGCGTATTGTGAATAAAGGAAGTTGTTACAGGGGCAAGAAGTTTTTCTAGACACAAAAATTGAACGAGGTTTACCAGAACGTGATGAAAGCAATTAAAAAAGCGTTGTTTTATACGAATTAAGGAACAGCGCAATAATAATTATGTGAAATATTCTGGAGACATTTAGTGTCTATACAATTAAGAACGGTACTTCAATTTGACCCGTGTTCAGTGACTATCTTTGGATATCGTCATCATCATCACTCTTGGTACTACAACCCTTGGTGGGTCTTGGCCCCCTCAATAATCTTCCTCTAGTCTTCTTGGTTTAGTGCCAGCTCTCTCCAGTTTCGAAGCTCCAAGGCAGAGATGTCTTTGAGGACGTTGTCACTCCATCTTAATTTTGGCCTACCTGGATATAAATTAAACTTCATTCATTGGATACAAATAAAACGTTAAATTATTTTAGTGTTTTCATTTGCCTCTCAAAGCCATATCCCATAACAATATACATGTATATTTACGAATGTCTTAGCTGCGATTAAAAATAAATTATGTTATTTATTGGAAATGGAAACAATACAACATAAATTTGATAATTAAAATTAGTAACAAATTAGTGGGCTAGTTTTCTGGTTGCAAATGCCTGGCTTTACGTAGACGCTAAGAAATTTTTGATCAGTGATTGTTTCATTTTCTTTTCAAGTTTATTGTGAACTAGCGGTCCGTCCGGCGGGTTACGGATTTAGTTAAAAATGAGTTTGTGGGGGAGAGCTACTACTGTTTAGCAAAGCCTATAAATAATAACGATGTCTCCATTTTGATCCAGGCAGGAGGTGGATGTCGTTTCCGGGAGTGTGATGTGGAGTGGCTAAATTTTCTTTAGGGTTGTAAAATGCAACTAAGAGAATTTTGGTTCAGATCTGTATGATTGTTCATGTGTATGAGTGTATTTTATTTTTGGAACACAAACAAATTATAGATAACATAATTATCTAGATTTTTTTAGGAATAGGAATAACATATATTAAAAGGTATATTGAAAGATTACTAGTATTTGTCGAATTGGACTCAAATAATTGATTTGTATGTATATTTTATTATTATATTATGACTTTCAAAGCTTATGCTATGTCTTCTTTCTCTACATTATTACATTTTTTTGTTTTTAAATTTCTATATTATTATGTTTTTTTATGCTTCTTGCTTTTTACTTTATTTTTTATAATTATCTTTATATGTTTTTATCTGTATTCTAAGTATTTTCTTTTCACTTTGTCATTACTATGTTTACATGTTATTATGTTTTTTCTTCTTCTCTAAATTATATACCTATTCTGCTAATGTACACTCTACCTATCTATTGTAAAAGTCCTATAGGGCGTTAATTAATAAAATAAATAAATAGAGAACAATGTAAACTTATCTGTCGCTTGCTTACATAGAATACTATTTATAAAGAAAATACAATATTGTTTTGATAAAATTATAAACGATTTTTTCATTCTTTTTTCTGAACCATATTCACGTATTTAAGCTAAGCTAACTCACACTAAGCACATTGATATAATGATTAAAACATGACTTTGTATTCGATTGCAGGAAAATAATTCCGCCTGTCATCCATACAAATTACGTGCACATTATTGGAATCCGTACGACTATTATATTTGTTCGGGAATAGATAAAACCGCGAATAGAAAAAGATTATGTACATAATGTAAGCAGAAATAACATGCGATAATACGCTCACGTTTTCGACAATTTTCTCGTCACTGTATTGAAATGCATCACACAACGATTATATGAATTTGAAGATTATCATACATAATAATAACAATTTCGACAACGTCCTATCCAATAACTGAACTCATTCCATTTACAAAATTAGTATAACTGATCTCATTAAAACAAATATGATTTCAAAATTGTTATTAAATTAAATTAAATTAAAAAAAGATTATTTGAATTAGATTTTCTTTGAAAACATTTTGATTTTTGTAACATTTCAGTTAAATGAAAATTAAAACAAATAAGTGGATCCATTTCTGGATCGTAAACATATGTTATTGGTTTTATTCATTAATTTAAAATATATAATTCTCTGCGTAACAATCGTCCGTCACTAACACTACCAGAAGTATAATATAAAAATGAGTTACAAATAGCAAAAAAAAAAACGTAGTTCTCTATACAATAATGTCCATCACTAACATTATAAAGACGCTACGCTAATCTAGATAGCGCTATTCTCACAGCCTTATCTGACGGCCGAAATATATATATATATATAATAAAAGTACGTCATTTTTGAAGGGTTACAGCCGGTATTCAAATAAAACACGTGGCAGGGTAAAGAAAGATCAGGTAACACCAGATGAGAATGTTGGCAGAAAACGGTTAAGGGAAGTGCATTTATTATTCAGCATGTTGGGTTGAGCCGGTCGTTGTCGTGTTCAGATACTAGGGCCATCGCGCTATGGGGGAGCAACTGAAAATATCGCGGCACAAATGGCATGAAGGTAAATTACCCGCGCCGGCGATAGCCCGTAAAAGCTGCTATAATTTCAGTTACAGTTTTTGTTCGGTGGCAATTATTGAGTGTGTTTTTTTTGTATCTAGATGTAGATGTAAACATACCTTTATTGCGAGGGGCATTGTTAGACTGGATAATGAAAACGCATTAGTGTTTTTGTGATGTAGATAATACACAATAAATACTTATTAGGCGGCCGGTCGAAAAGTAATAGACAAAATTCAATTCAAAGAAAATTGATTTACATTTGTTACGTGCGTGTTTGATGTGAATGTCGATTTACACAGAAAAAAGCTTTTTAAAATTAAGTGGTAACAGAAAAATCATTTTTTCTACAGTAGACACCCGATTATCTCGGAATGGATGGTGAAAAAAGTTCACGATGATCGATTTCACGGTTAATCCAAAATCATTGAAAAATTCACCAAAAATATAAAAATCACATCACGTTTAGTGTCCAAAAATCGCGCACTTATGTATTTACGCACAAAAAAAATTCCGCCGGGATGTTGAGTAGCTTGTTGGTCTTGTGGTTAGGACTCCCGACTCGTGATCTAAAGGTCGCAGGTTCGACAAGCAAGTTAGTCCTATTCTCATAGCACAAGCGTTTAGCTTAATTTGAAAATAGTAAGAATATTGATGTGACACGAATTCCGTGTTCGCATCCCTATTAAAAAAAAAAAAAAAATGTTGCAGGGTTTTCAAATACTTTTTTAGTAAATTTGCTCCGCCGCCGACGTAAGGTTTACAGTTACTATAAGTGCTTTAAACTTGATAAATTCTAGTGCAGCTAGTTTATCATTGCTTAATTTTTGTCTTGAATGGCATTTACCGGATATCGGACTCTTTTTAAACCAGATTTAACATCCAATAGATATCCATGGAACCCATAAAGTAGAAACTGTGACATTCCTGATGGTTGACAGCTAGCAACCTGGACTCTAAGAAAGAAACTATAAGTAACACAAGACGAATTTGAAAGAACAATCCTCGGGAGTATTTTCGAAGCTGTCAAAGAAGGTGGAGTGTGACACAGGGGAACTTTATAACCTCTATGATGAGCTGAAAGTTCTAAATCGAACCTTAAAATTTGTGAGGCTTCGATACCTAGGTCGTGTACAGCGTATAAACGAGGGTATAAATGCGCAACCCCAAATTGGCTTCTCAGTAATAAAACAACATAATATAGATACAACCTAAAATGAGGTGTCAAAATAACATAAAGATGATGAATGAAATAACATATAGAATGATGAAAATTTCACATCCCTCAGAGTTTTGCAAGGTTTCAATATCTAAATTTTATTTCAATTTATTATCTCTAGCAAGTTTACAAATACGGAAACAATTTGAAACTCAGGTTGAGACGTCTAATGTCTTAGTAAATACTTCTTACTCCTCATCAATCTATCAGTTTAACCATTTCCAATATCATGTGATATATTTTATAGTATATTAATGTTTTTAATTTGTACAAATAGTGGACAGGCTTGTTAGACTTTTGTGAAAAATTCTGAAAATACGTTTTACTATAGTATAGTACAGGACCAACCTAGGCGTTTTGGAAGAGCTACCCTTACGCTGAACAATGTCACTTTGGACATCGATCTGTTCCATATCTCTGAGAGGATTTTCCGAAACAGGATTCTTCTACATCTTTGAAAAGAATTTTTATTCATGTATATTAATTAAATGTAATAACATTTACGAATTAAATGTAAGTATTTCAATGTTATTTATTAAATTAATTGAATTACGGGATGGTCAGATAACACCAGGTATGTTGCTGAACAAAATTGAAAGCAAAGCGCAAAAATAATAAACTTTATTAAAAAACTTTACTTTAAACAAAACTAACCTTTCTCTTCTTCTAGCGTTTACCCGGTTATCGGAGGTTAGCGATCATTATCTTGCTAGCAGCAGATCAAAATAGTGGAACCGTGGATTTCTTGAAAATATAAATTTGGAAAGCAAAAAAGTGAGCCTCATATTCAACAATGGATGCTGATTGGCAGAAAAAGACGATTTTAAAGTGAAAACCCATTTTAAATGCACAATGTTAAAACGTATGTAAACGTAGTTTAAAAATCAGAATAAACGATATATGTTTTAAAGCGCAGAACGAAACCTTTTGTTAATGTTTTCAAATTTCAAGGATATTTCGAAGTGTTTTGGGCTACTTTTCTTGATATTTTTTTCCGACTGTTTGGATCCTACTGCAATGCGATTGCTTTACTAAAAGGTTAAATTTTCCATTTGATTTAATCTTCTTGTTTGTTAAGCTCTAGTGAAATATTTTTTTTGGTTTAACTTTCACGGGATGTTTTGCTGAGCTGAAACGATACGGGAGTAGTATAGGCATTTCGGTGTGCTTCAGAAAAAAAATACAATTGCTATCTGCTTCTATTCGATAATTTTTTCAACGATTCGCTATATTTTTTTCGTTCGCAATAATAAAATTGAGTTTTTTAATTGTAAAACAATACACTCGGACGGCATCGTGAAATTTGCACAGCATACTCAGTCTGGAATTTGTTGGCCAACGTGACTATTTTTAGCGTTCAATGACGATCCATCACGAGATATTTCTCCGCGGGTTAGACAGAGGGGATGGAGCGCCACACTCTTCTTCTTGATACACAACTCTCACTTCATTCACATTCATATGCATGCAAGTTCGCCAACTGTTGAGGCTCCTAACAGGACCATCTTATACTCTTCCAGTATATGGTTAACCTGGTCATGCTAATTCTTTTCCGGCCGTCCTCATTTTCTAGCAACGTCAACCTGAGTGACTATTTTTTAATCCTTTTCACTATGCTTAGATCTGCTTTACATTCTTTCCTAATTTGTTAATTATTTACTACTAATGGATTCTCTACGCTTACGTCTTCTTCTTATTCTTTAAGTATCCTGTCGGGTCCCTCGAAGTTAAAAATCACCCGAGAGAAATCATCTCTATCTTGGGTAGCTCGCAGCAGCTCCTCGACTCTTCTTATCCCGGTCCATTCCCGGATATTTTTAAGCCAGGACAGCTGTTTTCTTCCGACTCCTCTTTGGCGTTCCACTTTTCCTTCGATAACCAAGTGAAGTAGGATATATTTTCCCCTTTCATTATGTGACCAAAATACGCTTACGTTTAAGTGATCACATTTCTCCTGCATTTAGCTTAATTTCGTTCCTTTCGTGCCAGCTCCAGGTTTTACATTCATAAATCAGTAAAGGTATTAGAAATATATTGTGTACCGCTAATTTTGTTGACTAACTAAATTAGTGGTACATGTTTAGTTAGCCAACAACATTAGCGGTACACAACATCGCTAACTCGGTTGACATGTTTCTATTATAAATTATTGTATTCTGAGTATCTTTCACTTTATTCCCTGCAGTTACCCTTCTCCCGATACCTTTCTCAGCTGTCTCTTCTATCGTACATACTTACCGAATACACAAACTCATCTATTTGTTCCAAACATTCAATGCCTAATAGCATTCACACAATGAGTTACTTTCATCCTTCTCAAATACCATCACTTTTGACTTGTTAATAGTAAAATCATTTTCCTTGCATACCTTACGTTACGCATACATTACGTGTGATATCAAAACATGGTCCATTCCACCCATCTATTCAAAACGTCCAAACATCCAAACCATTGATTCTTACACTCATAGTACTTTCACCGTACAGGGATGCAAATGCGTACATAAGTTAACTATTAAGAGATCCTTCCACGACCGTCCTCTTATAATTCATTTCTGCCTTTTGCAGATCAATGAAGGCACAGAAAAGTTTTTGATTTTTCCCTAAGAATTTTAACTTTACCTTTTCCTCGAATTCGCGAAATTTTTTTCAACGACTACAAGATTCCAAATTTCGTGCGAAGCCGGATACTAAAGTAATAGAAATATACAAAAACGAAATGTTGTTTATTCTTTGTCAAAAATATTTTTTATTCATTGGGTTCCACGTTTACAAAAAAATAATTGAAAACAAATACGTTACCGATGTGAATGTTATTTCACTTGGGCGGATTCTCGCCTATAAGGACAAAAGCAAACATTATTAATTGCCGTGGATTTACGTGTAAGTGCCTACACAGGTGATATTGTAGAAGCAGCAGGTGGAACAAAAAACAGTTATTAAGCTGTTGTATACTGTATTTAGTAAACACATAAACGTTTTAAATAAAAAGTAATGGCCTTTTGTCCTTTTTTAATACAATGGTAACAATTTTATCGTATTCCGAAATTTTACACTCTTAATTGTATCCGGTAGGTATTATGTAGGCACACGCTTTAGTGAGAATTAGCACCTGGATATTTTTTATACAAATATTTTAATTCTAGATTATTTTTAATTTGATCAATTAATGAATAAATACTTACTTTCACGCTCTTATAAAAGTTTAAAAGGTGCTGTTTTTTTTTTAAGTTTATTGTTTTAATTTTAATGAAAACCCGTTTTATAGTGAAGTTTGCAATTTTACCGCCGGTAAGCGGTAAGCAAATTAACATTACGAACAATTGTAGAATGTATATTGACAGGTAGAAATCATATTTTATTCCAGGAAGTTTTGTATGTGCATATCAATTGACATATTTTT
The DNA here is from genome assembly GCA_016648135.1 of Agrypnia vestita. NCBI lineage: Eukaryota > Metazoa > Arthropoda > Insecta > Trichoptera > Phryganeidae > Agrypnia > Agrypnia vestita. The sequence continues at coordinate 52,922 of JADDOH010004824.1, read as the reverse complement.
CGTAGATTTTATTCACTAATTACTAAATAGAAATGGGTTCTTTTTCGATTGAGATTTTTGTGCTCGCAAATCTCATAAAAAATTAAAATGAACTTTTTTATTTTATTTTGCAACACATGTTGCAATATAAAATAAAAAATTAATGTAAAAATAATTTTCATTCTGTTAGAAATATTCAGACGCATTATCAATTGCATTAAATGATGCGATAAATATAGCTCTTACAAAAATTAAATTGTGTTCCCTTTTTCCACACCGGAAAAAGTAACGAAAATTTGTGTGACTTTTAGAATTTTCCTTAAAAATCTTTAACATATAAAAATATTAAATGAATTTTGTTTCAATAAACGACGTTCATGAGCATATTTATATAAAAAGTTACCCATAAAACCAAGTTTTTATTATTCTCCCTTTCTCATTTACTAGTGGAAACTGGTTTGGCGCTTAACCTACGCGTTGGGCTTCGGTCGAGCGACGCTACGAAAGGGAGTAATAAAAAAATTCCAAAAATCCAAAATTATACTATAATCAGGTTTCGTGTCTACCAGATGCGTTGAAATATTTTCATACAACTAACTAAGTTGTATGAAAAAACCATTAAAAATTTGAAAATTTTATTACTTTTTTTAACGAAAATTTGATGGATCTTCTTGATCGTCGTTCGAGTTTGCTTACAAAGTTTCAGCTCGATTGGACCACGGGAAAAAGGGTTAAAAATCGATCCAAATTTTTTCGTCAAGCAAGCAGACGCCACGATTAATTTAACGCCAAGTTAATATAAAGGGAGTAATAAAAAAAGTAACCCATAAAAAACAAGTTTTTACAATACTCCCTTTCTCATTTTCGGGTTTCATGTCTATCATATGCGTCGGAATCTCCATACAACTTGTATGAAAAAACCATTAAAAATTTGAAAAATGCAAAATTATACTATAATTATTTTTTTGTAACGAAAATTTGATGGATTTTCTTGATCATCGCCCCGAGTCTACTTGCAAAGTTTCAGCTCGATTGGATCACGGGAAAAGGGTTAATAATCGATCCAAAGTTTTTTCAACGGCAAGCCGGGAAGCAAACAAGCAGACCCACGAGTTCATATAAAGGGAGTAAAAATATATAAGATTATTTATCTGCGTGATACCTATACGTATTTAAATCTATAGTTTTTTAAATGTAACCTGCAAAATACAGATTCAATGTCATTTCACGAGGAAAAATTCATTTTGCTAGCAGTTTATTCGGGTGTAAAAAACTACTTGGATCAGTTTAAACGGCAATTCGTCCTCCGAAATCCGGGCCATAATGCTTACAAAGGCATCTTTCCGTGTGCCAAGAAATAAGATTATTGGGAAGCGAACGATGCTCGAATCGTGGGGGCGGCTTCCTTCATCCCTTTCTGCTCCGTGTCCCGGCGAATACTGACGTTGCATTTTCGGATGAAGTGCTTTATGGTATGAATTTTCCAATATTTACACTAAGCGGTCGCGCGACTTGATTTGAATTATGGATTTCGAAAATAATCTTTTATTTGAGAGTCGCACAGGTTGTAGTATTTTCAAAGAGTAGTTTGGAATATAATGAAATATAAAAGTTACATCACGGTTCTGGACCCTGCATTGTTGACCAGAGAGATCAGAGAGGCCAAAGAGATCCTCTCTGGCTTCTCTCATTTCTCTTCCACGGAGTATAGAGTTTTCTGGAGTATGGCCATACATAAGCAGGCTATTTCTACAGAATAATGCTATTGCTGCGGATTAATTATACTATACGGAAGAATGTTATTGCTGAACAAAAATGTTAATTATATTAATTAAAAAAGTATAAAAACTTATTTATGAATAATAGAATATCCTAAAATATACTCGTACAATTATTTACTTCCTATAATATCCTGTCAGTGTGGTTTAATTACCTTTAAAGTGTTGATAAAAATCAATGGAAGAAAATCAAGTAGGTATACAATGTTGATATAATAATATATCGTTGTTATATGTGTTTTTCGTAAACAGTGCTTGTGTGGTGGAACCATAACATATAAATATACTATTATAATATAATTTTTATGATTTTCAAGGTGTTTCCCAAAAATATTATGTAAAAATGAAACAGTGTTGAGGTTTATTTACAATCTATTTTTATCTATTAAATATATTAATAATTTTTTTATACATTGTACATTTGCCTGTTTGTTTGTCAATTCTTTTTATATTTGCCAAAATGTGTAATTTGTATTAAGGGGTTACACCACCTTGAGGCTTTAAAAATAAAATATATATATATTTTATAATACGTACGAATTGTGTTTAAGTGATAAAATTCCTGTTTCAAATTATTGAATTTTTTTTCCAATTCATTAAAGTTCATTTGGAAGTTATATACTTTATTCATATATTAATTAGTCAATAAAAAGTGACAAGATCGAGAATTCCATTTGGTATTAACAATATCCACAGACACTTTTCTCACATATCACAATGGCCAACATTGAGAAATTTAGGTTAAATTTGTGTAATCAATAAACATTATTTGTGAAGTGGAAGGCTCCCCCCGTCAACGTAATGCTTCGACCAATAGCGTTGGTTAACGATTCGTTGTATTTTCTTCTTTTGAAAATTTTGTCTGGACTTAGTGTGTTCATTCTGAATCTTACTATCATCCATGATGCTTGAGAGAAAAGGGGAATAAATACCGACGAATAACATTTTTTCTGCCCCTTGCTCGGCGCTCCCTTTAATTTAGGAAGCTGCTAAATTTTGAATACACTCCCTGAAAACCTGCGAGTATTGCTACAACTTTTAGCACACATTACAATTATGTTCATTACCATCTAGTTTAGAAAAACTTAATGTATTTCTTTCTTCCATATATGTTTATTTTATAAATATTGCATGAGTTACTACAATGAAATTAATGAATCAATACAGAGTCCTGTTTGTGGTCCCTTTTTCCGTACCTGGGTAAAAATCCATCACCAATCTGAAGTTTATGAATCTGAAATAAACTTGCGGCAGCTGAATGCTGTAAATTTTGAATTTGAATTTTGAATGAATGAATGAAAAATTGAATTTGAAATTCCTGATTATTATGCGATACATTAAAAATTAAAAAAGTTAAACTGTTGAAGATATTTAAATTTTATTTTGGGAAGCTTCAAGTCACAAATCAGATCGTTTATTTTATCACCAGTGATTCTTTAGCTGGATGTGAATGTGCCAGGCGGGCTGGCGATCGGGTGGAACGATTATATTAACTCAGGGCTTGCATTAAGAAATATGACGATTTTTAAGAACAGTATTATGTAATGGAAATACGTACTTAAACATGAAAAATTTTAAACTAATTTTAAGAATGACTTAATTTTTGCTAAAAATTCTAAGACTGTTTTGTTATAAAATACGTACTTTCACAGACACAGACATTCTTTTAATAGTGGACGGTCTTCATATACCTACCTATTTGTTCGCTCGCCACTTAATCTGTAAATACTTATAAGTGTACGATTCAACCGACAATTCTGGGAATCTCATATTCTCTTGCGTAACTAACTTACCATCATACCGGTTCCCCGTAGAGCTACAAGGGATTAAACGCCATTTCTAGCGTACCAATCTTGCCTCGTTTAAGTTAATATGTTTTCTCATGCATGCTCGTCGTCAGCTTGCAGGGCTGTTTTATCAATACATGAATTACTTGATCATGCAAGATTGAAGGTGAATTCCTTTTTTTAATATATTCAAGAACACATTCTAATTATGTTGCAATTTATCAGAACAAAGTTCTGTGAAATTTTAAACCAAATTTATTAATCAATTACAAAGAATATGTTGGCTGCTATCGGGATTCGAACCCAGATCTCCTAGCTTTCCGGGCAGGTGTGTTACCATTACACCACATCAGCCTGGTGTTTTTATAAAATATTTTTCGTTGATTCGATTTTTCCGCATGTCTTTCTAATTGATTAATAAATTTGATTAATAAACATAAAAAATATGAGAAATGAGTTAATAAGCTCACGAATCGTATATGTCTGTGTGCAAAATTTTAGCTAGATTGGGCATTGGAAAGCGGGGAAAGTATGGATTATAATATTCCGTCCAGAAAAGCAGACCAACAGGTGAAGCTATTACAAGCATGGTAAAATAGCTGTCAATTAAACTACTCGGTACGGGAACATGAAACGAAAAAAAAATTAGCCAAACCGCCATAAAAGTAAGATAAATTTAATTCTTATTTAAAAAAATTCGAAACATTATTATTTGAAAACTTGACTTCAGTTTACCACACTACAGTGCAAGCAAATCTCTAATACGCCGTGATCAGCTGGGGAGCAGCATATAAAACACATCTACCGATAATCAAAATAATATTAAGATAAAAAATAGATTATCCAACACACACTGTATTTGAACAATTCAAAGTGTTACAATTTATTGATCTGGTCCGGATAAATAAAATAATATAAATGATTAAAGAAAGATACGACCAAATTTTAATAACTGAAAATCGACAAAAAATCATATTCCTACCACAAAATTTTAACACCTCATTGGCACCATATTTTAACAGTCTACCTGATTATATGAGAAAGATTAAAGACAAAAATGCATACAAAAGTAATCAAAGATTTTTTATTTTTAGTTGAATATAAAGACTAAATAATTTTAGCATATTGCTCTTCTAAATACAAGCGCTCGCTACTAAAGAAGAAAAAATATTCTACATTAAAGTTGTAATAAAAATAAAAATCTTATTGTGTTTTGTGGGGTACCGTGTCTTGTATCCCACTTTTGTACTATGTATTACAGGATGAAAAACAGCTGAATGAATAGAAAGCCGTGGTCAGTTTAATAGAGTTTATTTATCTTCGAATTATAGTATGTCGACCTTGGTAGTCAGAGCGATCGTCAGCTGTGGGACTTCAGGTCGATGCACCGGGATCCATGTGGCGTAGTCGATGGGTGATCTTCGAGCATGGTTGTAGGTCGAGTTGAAGTGCTGTCGTTGGCGTGGAACGGCCGGTGTCGTGAAGCTGGAGATGGTGCAGACGACTGATATATGTGGCGTATCGCGAGGATGTCGATGAGGATGATGGTGGTACCGCCGGAGGCAGATGGTGTTCGCTGCTGGAGGTGGCGAAGACAGTGGAGCGATGAGGCGGACGATAATTGATGGATTGGAGACTGGAGGCGTAGCGAGGAATTAGATGAGCGACGTAGCGATTGTGGTTTGATGTCGTAGCTACTGCAGGCTGAAGGTTGATCATATGGCGTAGAGAGAGATGCGCTATGTTGAGGTGAGTGAACGAACTGCGTAGCGAGGTGTGTTACGGTAGTTGCCGCGCAGCGTGACGTAGTTGTGATGGCGAGGGAACGAACTGAATTGGTATGTCCGCAACACGTCATTTATATTTCAATTTTGTTTCCTAGACGTATATAAAAACCTGTGCAAGAAGTGCCCTGTCAGCATATTTAATTTTTCTTTGTTTGCGTGGGATCGCGGTGTCAACGGAATCCGCGTGTGCTTGTAGGCGTGAGATGTGCCGGATCAGAGGTTTCTAATCTCTGGTGTCGATCTTATCTTTATTTAAACACAGACGTCCGTGCTTCCGAGTGCGCGTGTCTTTTGTCCCGCGATTGCTTTTCCGTGAGAATTCCGGTGAAAGTCGGCGCTGGTCAGAAAGCGTGGGGAAACGGGTCGTTGACCCCACAGTTTATTACATATTTATTTTTATTTTTATTTATTTAATTTATTTAATTTATGGTACAAATACAGTTCTTATATATACATATCAGATTAAACTTTTTTTTAAAATACTTGGTAGTCATGTAGACCTCATCAGTAAAGAGAAGCTCTTGAGTCTGATGAGGGAGCCACAGTTCTTATTCCTTATTATAGTATATAGAGGTACATAGTATATACAAGTTATTAATTAATACACTAAGAAAGGTAAATTGATAATGAAAGTATTGGAATTATTTTGAAAAAAGCTATAGTTTTAAATGATTTGTGAATTTAAGTTTGATTTTAAGAAAATTTTAATTTTTTTGATTTGCTCTGAGAGGTTACTGATGCATCGTATCTCGATAGGTTAGTTATTATAGTAATTAATGGCTTTATAAATATGGTGATGCTGCATTTGGGTTGTTTTATATTTAGGCATTTTAAATTGGTTGAGTTTGAAATATTCCTGGTTTTCTGTAAGGTTTTTTTCTTTACATATTTTTAATATGGAAACTTGCTTGAAAATATCATTTACGTTTGGTACTGGAAACAATTTAAAGAGATCTTTTGTTGGAAACGTAGATTTTTTTTTCAGTATTACTTTAATCCTTTGTGATATTTTTACGGAGTTTATATTTTTCTTATACCAACCTCCCCATCCGATAACACCGTATATGAGTAGAGAGTGAACAATGGCGTAATAAACATTTTTAATAATTTTTGTACTTAAAATATATCTTAATCTAACGAATATGTAGATACATTTCCTTATTCTTTTTACTAGTTCAATGATGTGTCTATTCCACATGAGGTGTTGATCAATGATCACACCAAGGTATTTTGTTTCGGAGGTGGAGTTGATTAATGTACAATTATTGTTAGGTAGTTTTCAGTCCATATTACATTATTGCTCATGGATTATAATTTTGTTGTTTTGTATAGGTATTTTTTGTAGAAAAAATAAGATATATATTATGTAGTTTTTTTGGCGTTGAGTGTCAGTAGGTTGCTGTCAAACCATGATCTAAGTTCAATTTCAGTGTTATTTAATATGTGTGAATTTTTCTCTTTGCACCGTTCGAACGATTTTACTGGTTTGTCTCAAATCGAAAATGTTTTATTTCTAATACACGAATTCTTTCTAGTGTATGTATTTTATTGTAACATAAGTGTATCGATTATTAGGTTCGTTAGATGTTTTTATTACGTAATATTATGCAATTGTTTCCACACTGCTCCTATAAAAGAATTTGAAGTTATTACGATACACAACGGGGTCCTTCATCCATTAGACGAATCATGTGCCAATTCAACGACGTATTACGAATAGTATATATTGTATTTATCGAGATTTAGTCGCATTTATTATTTCTAGTGAGGTTTTTAGTATTGGTTCCAGGCGCCATTATGAGGCGGAAATAGTTCATATTCATAGCCCGACTGCAATAGGTATTTTTGTCGCGTAAGAGGTAGCACTTTTAGGAATATAACTGTGTTTTATGTTTCGTCCCTGACGGACAGGATGGTATAGCTGTGGCTATTTAGGTAATATACTTAGTAAATGCAAAGGGCATTAGGTATTATCGATTTCGTCTGCGAACCCAAGATGTTAGTTAATATTTTTAGTTAATATTGCATTCAAAAGCGCAATTTTCACAGAATAATTATTTTCAGTTAATACGTATTTTTAGTTAATTTATCGTATAGAACAATTTCTGATAGTATAGAACATTATTTCATATGAAAAGTTGAATTTTAGTAGTAGTAATATTTCTGTATTGAATATTTAATTTTTAACAACTGTATCGCTACATCATATGGTTGAAGTCGACCGGTTGCATCCTGTCGCTCAATCGCGCGCGCTCACATATAAGATCGGAATGAAAAATATATTAATAAAATTCAACTCGCGTCAACTATTTTACGACTGTATAATATTTTTCATATAAAAGAAAACATCTCTAGAAAATACCGTCATTTGACGAGGACCCCTCTATCTACCGCTACTATATAGCTGGATCATCACAGTGCTTACCGTGACCAGGAGAACGATTTATATTGAAATACAATAAAATGCTTTATAATATTAATTGAACATCATTTCGACATTAAATACAGTCCGCTCGATTTGATTAGGATGCCCACTCTCACCTGGATCATCACAGGGGGAGAAACAGAGATGAGTGAAAGAAAATGGAAGGGGCCTACATCCAGCAGTGGAGGAAAAAAGGTAAGGAAGGAGAAGAAGAAGAAGTAAAAACATTTAAACAAAATTAGGGGAATCACTAATTAATCCATTACCCTTATCACAAAAATGCATAATAAGTGTCTTGTTGTTTCCATTTGCTTACATAAAGTGGAAATATGGATGTTAATAGCAAGAGAGTAGATGAAAATTGACACTTTTGAAATGTCGTGCAAGAGACATTTCATCCTTGGACAAAAATGCGCACCAAAGAATCCGTGGTCTACGATCTGATTAAGATGAATACTCCAATTTTCAGAATACCTGCTGAGAAGATCAGGGAAGCTGGAAGAAACTGGAAAGGTGAAAGCCCACAAAGGAAGAGGCCTTTACCGTGGGAGTTATTCAAATGCCGTCTGGATGATTATAAATATCAGGTGGACTGTAATACATCAGCAAATCAGTCTTACAGATCCATGGAGAAAGTTGGTGTGGTAGTGAATATATTAAATAAGACATACGTCCTTTTTCACAAGGTAAATTACGCGCAAAGAGAGAGAGGGGTGCAAAAGCGTGTACCCACGTCAGTACCAGATAACGGAATTAGCGCATCATCCTACACCTCTTCCGTGGGTCATCTCCTGTCCATAGATTGGCGGTTTAGAGTTGCCAGTGTCAGTATCCTCAAAGTCCGGGGCACGATTCTCATCATTAATGAGGCACTCGATGGAAAAAGAAGGGAATAATATGTTACAGAATCAACTTTTTGTAGATGATATAATTGCGTTTTATTATAATTTAAAAAGTTGTAACGTGTACAAGTGTGTAATTAACCCGAGTCACGAAGACTATATCTGAATATGATTTCGGCATGATAATAACTCGTTCTTGGCAGAGGAGAAATATACTTTTGGTGTTTTTTTTTTTATGTTTTCATATTTTTTCTTAAGAGATTACATAAGTGAAAGCATTCCAGTCTGTTGTCGTATGTATTAAGCAAATTGCTTGGGTCTTGTCGTTATTTTATTATTATATAACACATAACATGTTAATTCTGTGGAAACTTGTAAGATGGTCTCTATACTGTTCAGTAATCATGTTTAATCTTATTTTATATGTAGTGTTAGTTTCCCATGAATAAATAAAATAATATTGCACAGTTTTGTGATTTTATTTTACATTGTTACGATTTATTTTAACATAATATGTCATCAATATTAACTGAATTTCTAAGCTGAGCGTTAGATCATGGGACGAATATCGCCTTCAAATTACGCTTCATTGCTTTCAGACGCGAACCAAGACGACACTCCGGTGCTGCGCTTTGTATTCCAATCCGAAACTGGAACAATGAAGGCGCTGTCAGCAGGGAAGAAGTAATTTAACAGTACTTGCCAGGAGCGAGAGCAAGTTTTATTTTTCCTTTACATTTAATCGTTTGTTGTATTTTAATTATGTATAAACCTGTTGTAAAAGGCTATTAAGCCGTGTAATTAATTAATAATAATAAAAATAATAATAATAATAATAATAATAATAATAATAATAATAATAATAATAATAATAATATTAAGAATAAATCTAAATCGGCGGACTCTAAAAGTAATATGTATTGACCTTATAAAGATGTAGACTAGCGGGGTTTTATTATAGAAGCAATCAATTCTTTAACAGCAACAAGTGGACAAGTGGTTGCTTCATGGGTTTGTTAAAACTTATAGATGGATGGAATCCTAGATTCAAAGCTTAATCCCGGTATTTCGGATAAATATAAGAATATGTAACATCAGAAAATAACGGGTAACGGGTTTTATGAAAAATATCGGTGCGTATAATCATTAGAGTATGATCATTAGAATTGGAGTCTAGTCTCGATGACCCGGGAAGTACGGATACGTAAGACGGAAATAAGGACTATGTTGCAGTATTATTAAGATATATAAATACTTACAATTGTCGAGCTAGAGTCTAATTCCGGTATCCTCGAGGAATATAAATTCAAAGAAAGGGAAATAATGTCTAGTTTCGGTTTGGTTAGAGTATATACACCGTATAGTTACCGAGGCTGGATACTAAGCCCCAGCTACGGAAACTTAAAAACGCGTGATGGCAGGATCAAAGGTTAGGTCGCGAACTATAGTTAATTAGGGGCCTGTGAATCGTATGCGCGTGCAAGGCAAGTGTTCGCAATCCTTAGGTATAAAGTGAGGTACATAAAGTGAAACTACGATGCACTGGAATGGATATAATCGGCGGCAGATGGGTAAGTCATGTCATCCTCTTTCCGTTTTGAGATTATAACGATATATAAAGGTGGCGCACGATTAAGAAGAATGGTCTCTGGTTCGATACCCCAGACAGAGACGGAAGAAGCGCCGACAGTGAAAGCTAACCCCTGTACCGTAAACTTTAAATATACTTTTATCCACAGGTGTTTGTTTGCATGTTGGATCCGTACTGACCATAATAGGGGCGAATTAATTCGCCAAATAACCCTTCTCTGCATGTGTGTGAACTTCCAGGGATCGCGCGGCCCGTGTGCTCGACGCCGAATTTAATTATTCATTTCTATTTATTTATTTAATTGATGACTCATTAATACATTAGGTGTTTATTTGTCTATTCATATGCCGCGTCCCAGTTATATATAGTCAGGCGGCGTTTCGATAGCATCATCATCGGCCCGTGTGCTCGACGCCGAACTTAATTATTAATTTCTATTTATTTATTTAATTGATGATACATTAATTAATTAGGTATTTATTTGTCTATTCATATGCCGCGTCCCAGTTATATATAGTCAGGCGGCGTTTCGATAGCATCATCATCGGCCCGTGTGCTCGACGCCGAACTTAATTATTCATCTCTATTTATTTATTTAATTGATGATTCATTAAATAATTAGGTATTTATTTGTATATTCATATGCCAGCCGTCCCAGTTATATTATAGTCAGGCGGCGTTGTCGATTACGCATTCCCTCATCGGCCCGTGTGCTCGACGCTCTAGTAACCTGAACTATTAATTTGCCTCTTTATTTATTTAATTGCTGACCATAATTAATTAGGTATTTATTTGTCTATTCATATGCCGCGTCCCAGTTATATATAGTCAGGCGGCGTTTCGATAGCATCATCATAGGCCCGTGTGCTCGACGCCGAACTTAATTATTCATCTCTATTTATTTATTTAATTGATGATTCATTAAATAATTAGGTATTTATTTGTCTATTCATATGCCGCGTCCCAGTTATATATAGTCAGGCGGCGTTTCGATAGCATCATCATCACCATCACCAGCAGTGTCCCAGTTATATATTGTCAGGAGACGTTTCAATAGTACCATCATCATCATCTTCATTAGCGGTGTTCCAGTCATATATAGTCAGGAGGCGTCCCGATAGTATCATCACCATCATTAGCAGTGTCCCAGTTGTATATCGTCAGGAGACGTTTCAATAGTATCATCATCATCATCTTCATTAGCGGTGTTCCAGTCACATATCGTCAGGAGGTGTTTCAATAGTATTATCATCATCATCTTCATTAGCGGTGTTCCAGTCATATATAGTCAGGAGGCGTTCCGATAGTATCATCACCATCATTAGCAGTGTCCCAGTTGTATATCGTCAGGATACGTTTCAATAGTATCATCATCATCATCTTCATTAGCGGTGTTCCAGTCATATATAGTCAGGAGGCGTTCCGATAGTATCATCATCATCATCTTCATTAGCGGTGTTCCAGTAATATATAGTCAGGAGGCGTTCCGATAGTATCATCACCATCATTAGCAGTGTCCCAGTTGTATATCGTCAGGAGACGTTTCAATAGTATCATCATCATCATCTTCATTATCGGTGTTCCAGTCATATATAGTCAGGAGGCGTTCCGATAGTATCATCACCATCATTAGCAGTGTCCCAGTTGTATACCGTCAGGAGACGTTTCAATAGTATCATCATCATCATCTTCATTAGCGGTGTTCCAGTCACATATAGTCAGGAGGCGTTCTGATAGTATCATCATCATCATTAGCGGTGTTCCAGATATATATCGTCGGGAGGCGTTGCGATAGTATCATCATCATCATCGTCATCACTAGCGGTGGTTCAGCTTTATATCGTCAAGAGGCGTTTCGATAGTATCATCAACATCATCATCATTAGCAGTGTCCCAGTTATATATTGTCAGGAGACGTTTCAATAGCATCATCATCATCACCATCATTAGCAGCGTCCCAGTTGTATATAGTCAGGAGGCGTTGCGATAGTATCTTCATCAACATCATCGTTAGCAGTGTCCCAGTTACATATAGTCAGGAGGTGTTTCAATAGTATCATCATCATCATCACCACTAGCAGTGTCCCAGTTATATATAGTCAGCGGGCGTTTCGATAGCATCATCATCATCATCATCATCATTAGCGGTGTTTCAGCTATATATCGTCAGGAGTCGTTACGATAGTATCATCACCATCATTAGCGGTGTTTCGGCTATATATAGTCAGGAGACGTTACGATAGTATCATCGTCATCATCATCATCACTAGCGGTGGTTCAGCTATATATCGTCAGGGGGCGTTTCGATAGCATCATCAACGTCATCATTAGCGGTGTCCCAGTTGTATATCGTCAGGAAACGTTACGATAGTATCATCATCATCATCATCATCATTAGCGGCGGTTCAGCTAAATGTCATCAGGTGACGTTTCGATAGTGACATCATCATCTTCATCAGTGATGGCAGGGTTCCAGTTACACATCAGTCGGAGATAATTAGGCAGATCTCATCATCATCGATGGCAGGATCCTAGCTGTACACCATTTGGAGAAAATACACCGACATCCCTGGCCAGGGGCTAGGCATATCCCTACTGTCCAGATCCACCTTTCCATCTACTAATACGAGGGGTCATGGCCTCGTGAAACCACATGGCAACCAACCATTACAAGTATTTATTTATGTATTGTATATGTATGTATATGTATGTATATTATATTTTATTAGTATGTATCTATTCGTACGTAGTGTATGAGGGGGCTCTTCACGGGTGGCACAACACCCGTGCGGATGTCTTCCCTCGTCTGGAATGGATTGAACGTATTGATGCATATCAGATTATAATAAGTACTACCTGGGAGGGTGGTTGCAGTCACTGTAGTGTCGCGAATGGCCAATGGGCTGCAGTTGCTCACAGGCGAGGGTTGGGGAGCCTAGGAAACTCCCCTTCCCCACTCGCATATTTTTGACTTGACAGGTGGCCCGGGACCATCTTTACAGTAGCTTCAGTATATATACCGTAGTTTAACTTAGTTTAACCTGGAGGAGTTGGAATTCGGGGGGCAAACTGGCTCTGAGCCCGGACGCCAGACACTGACGCGAGGGATGGTGCGGTACTTTGCACAGAAGAGGCCCAACATGAAAAGGCGCATCCAGGCTCAGGTCAACGTATCCGGAACTCGTGTCGGGAGAAGGAAGATGGGATCAGTCACCGATGAGCCTTTGGGTATGGAGGGGCCGAATTTAAAGCAACCACATTTTCCGCGTACACATACATTTACACATTCCTTCTACAAACCCCTTATCCATTAGAACCCAACGTACCACTAGAATGAGACATAGGGCCAGATACAGGTAACGGAACTTAGGCCGGCTAGTAAATAAACGTAACAATGTAATTGATATAAAGATAATGCAGAGTAAATATAAAAGATCGTAAGGAATAAGCACAGCGAGATAACGGCGAGAGATAAAATTATTAATCAGCGAGGGCGTCGAAGACGGAATCATCCATAGGAACGGCTACGAAGGACTCGAGGGCTTTCAGGGGATCTATGTACTCTATATGTGCATGCGCATGTGATAACGGCACGTCACTAACCTTTCCAGTGGATGGCGGTCGATCCCATACAGGTAGGACAATGGGGGATCGAGCGGAGAGGGCATGGAAGCAGAGAATCGCGCACTCTGGAAGCGCAGCTACACCAGATGCAGTGGTTTCAGTCCGTAGGAATGATAGGTAAATAATATAGGGCCACGGAACATAGTATGTTTAGCAATTGCACCGTAGGGCTTAATTGACGTGCTAGGTAGTTTTGTTTGCGTTTTCCATGAACATTCACGAACTTCATACCCCAGTATTTAATTTAAGAAAAGCTTGCGTTAGGGTTACCACTAAACCAATTCATCCCCTATAGTTCGAAACAAAAAATTACACAACGTGAACTGGGGAGGTCTTGAATAAAGCGAGGGTGTTTGGAAATACTACGTTAAAAGCCGTAGAGCCTTCACCCGACGTAGATAGATAGCTTGTTTGCCTCTAACAAGGCGTAAACTCAGTTAGGAGTAGGATCGAGCTGAAAGGCGAAGAAGAGGAGCCATCACAATATTCATTATCATACGCATATGCGTTTATTTCAACTATCTCTTGAAGTAATATTGCTTTTGAATAAACGTTAAGAGACCTATGAAATCGTGCAATTTTTTTTGCAAATTATATTTTCATCTTTTTTTATGCTTGGATTTGATTAGCTTGGAATAATTATGTAACAATATTGTATGCCTTTAAATTCGTGGCTAGTGCGCAATATGGATATAAGAAACCCGAAGTTTGGAGAAGAATCGAAATGGTAAAAAACGTGACTATTTCAAAAAACAGACTGTCACCATACAACAAAATTGCATTTGGTCAAGTTTCTCGTTTTATTCGTGACTTTCAAATTATATGGGAAAAATAAAATTCTTTATATAAAAAGTCTTTCAAGTGTGAAAAGCCACAATTTTGGAAAGAATAAGTATTCAAGTTAAATTTATTGCCTGTGCTTCTTCTAATTTTTTTGGAAAAATCGCTTGAAGAGAAGATATTAAAATGTAAAATACTGGTATTGTCTAGAAATGTGGAAAAAAGCTGGAAAGAAAGACAGCGATCTTAGTGAACCGACAGGATTAAGGACTAATGACTATCCCTTGCAATGGCTCTCTGGACTGAGGCAACAATCGAATTTAAAATAATAAGAAGCCCGTAGATTTATTTTATTATATTTCAAAATGTAATTGATAAAAAGTAGTACACCGGGATTTAACTTACGTGACCAATAAAGAAAATGTACTTCGATGAACCGAAGTAAAAAATATCATAACTAGGCATGGGTTGAATACCACGAGATTAGTAGAAAGACCTCAAAGGTACTAACTAGTACAAAGCTCAGAAGAAGCCGAAGATATAAAATATAAACGAATTGCTGCGCACTGGATTTTACTATTCGCTAAATGTCCTGTTCGGCCCCTTGTGAATTCAACACCGGATGCATTTACGTCATCTAATTGAAAAATTTATCGTAGATTAAAAAAACCATTCTAATTGGTAGAATCCCGTAATTTATATCCCACCGCCGATGGCCGAGTCTCGCTAAATAATTCAAAGGGAATTAAAACAAAAAAGCTATCACGCACCTTGCGCACGACAGACCATAAAATTTTACGACGCTCCGTGTATGACCCGAGCTATTATATTATGTAAGTTTATGGTTTTAAAAACAAAAGGTTCATGAAGGCAGCGGTTTTTCAATACACATGTTCTGTGGGATTAGAGGAGTATTAAAAATACGAAGTTGGTTAACTAACAACATGTTTCTGATTTAGTGAGATCGCTTCGAGTGTTAATTAAAATACAAGAGTGTCCAAATTAGGCTATCCAGCAGCATTTTTCCCGGAACCGCTTTAGTCAGGGATACAATTGACATGACCAACATTAAATTAGGTCTGTTTGAGCTGTTACCACCCTGCCTTGTTAAATACGAACCGAGATAATTTATATAAACGGGTGATTATTTTGCCACTTTTGTCGACCAATAACTTTTGCTTTCCTTTAAAACTGATTGGTAATACAAAGGCAACTAAATATGTGGGTATACAAGCAAAGGCAGCAATATCCAAAATAAAAAAAAATGCAGTCATCGAGGATTACTAATTTATAATGTACTGAATTTACCGGTTTTAATTTAATAAGAATTTTTTAAAAAATGTAAACCACTTGAAAATTTGTCCTAAGCAAGCATATTTTACAAAAATTATTTACCTTCATACATAAAAAGTCTAATTTAAATTTATTATTTTTATTTTTAAATTAATTAAAATATGTTAAAGTAATATAATCCATTAATATTTAAGTCTTTAAACATTATACTAAATATTTTATGTGTTTCTAATAACATTTAGTTATTTACCCGTTATAATAAATTATAAAATTGCCAAAAAATCTAACATGCACATTATTTTATATATTATTATAGATTAAGAATAATAATGATAAGAACCGTAAAAAATTAAAGTGAATAAATAAACCAGCTATGCCCAGGGTTGGCTAACAGACCTAAATTTGAGAAGGTCAATTCCCCGGCGGCTTCAAACAAAAAAAATCTTTTTATTCCCATAAAATTGATAGCATCCGTTCTAAGTGTTGTATCTATTTTTTTTTTATTTGATAGATAATGCATATAATTTCTTTTATAACAATGATAAATAGCAAATATTCATAATCAAATTGCTATTATATGTTATACCTCACCAAAAAGAATTAAGATTCTTGTGTATGGTGAGGGGAATTGTTGTGATATATTTTAAAAAATCCTAAACCAAAATTAAAAATTTCACAGTTAAGTCTTTTAATGGGTGGAATTTAACTGTAGTACTAATAACAATTTTTAACACCATCTCTGCACTAAAACGTCTAATGTAGATTGGTCACAAGATCACTCGTTACGGGTGTACGATTTTGGGTGTATCACTATATTTTTCATATCTCAATTTTATTCTTATTATGTCTTCGAAAGCAAGGGAAATAACCTTCTCATTAATTCAACAATTTGAATATAATTATTGAACAGTGATTATATTCTTTATTACACGTTACTTAGTTTAGTCATCCTGGTAACAAACTGTATCTTTAACTTCTATCGCAGAATGTATCTTGAAATATAATCAAGTAAGATTTTTCATTTAGGGGTGTACAAAACTGCCCTAAAAGGACGTCACACTCTGCAGCCCTCTCTGTAACTGCATCCATCACGCAATTTATTTAGTTGACACATGCATCTAGGTCACTAATGAAGTAACCACTTTTTTAAAAGCCAGCCACCTTGATAGATGGTAGCTCATTAGTAAATATACTATCATTATCTCGTGTCTTTAAATAGGAAGGCTTATACAACATATCAATTATTATTTTTTTAAGTTTTGAAAACACCTGTAAAAGTGGAAAATTTGAATAATACTTGATTATCAAATACACATAATTTATACAATTAAGCGATATAAAACTTAAAGAAAAAACAGTGAAGTGTTTACTACAGAATTCTTACAATTACCTAAACAAAATTTTATTGCCCGAAAAGTAACCTTTTTATGCTTATTCGTATATTATTGCTTTTCCTAAATCGTTGTTCGTGGACTTTCGTATAAAATACCTACGACTTTATTACTTTATGTGGTAAAACGGAGCAATTTACCGAGAGAAATAGTCGACTCATAATTCTTACAAGTAAACAATCTAATACTGTGAAGTTTCTGAACCTAGGGTGATTTATTATCATCACATTTCTTTGAGCACTGAAGCTGCACGATATAAGTAAATTTTTAGCGTTGCATGTAAAAATTTAGATACTGCTTTTATTTACTTTTTTTATAAGTTTTACGCATTAACAGGCCATGAGGCCCAATTACTGAAACAAAGCACATGACAAAAACACCCAGGATTGGGTTAATCACATAGATTAATTGGACGTAGTTATGCAAATAGCGACCAACCTACAAAATGCTAAAAATGAGTTATATGCGGTTTGGGACAGCTCACTACCATATCTTTATGTGCTGAAATCGTCCAAGGTCTAAGTGCCATAGTTTTTTGTAAATTCAGTATTTTTCTAACCCACATCACCTTTAAATTACCCCCACCGTTAAATTAACTCATAAAATGTCCAAGTGGTTTGACTGTTTTCTGCCGCTTCAAATTTATAAATCATGGCAAACAAAAATATAAATTGAAAACATCTATGTGATATAGATGCAAAATGCAATTTTTTATTCTATTGTTACTACATGATGATAATTTTGAAGAAAACATCCAAAACGGTTGAACGTCTACGCCTCAGAGAGTACTGTTTGTAGAAAGAATCAGACATTTTGTAGAAAGAATCCTACCTACAATACGCGTCATATCTTCGCAAATAATTTTTTAATGTGTAACATCTTTCCTCTCGCTTTCTTGCAATCTGTGGCAGTGATTTCGTGAAAAAAGACGGAAATGCGTAACAGGGAATAAGACACCGGGGAAGCGCGCGCAATGTCATTTGAACAATGAGCGCGCGTGATGGAAAAAATTATCGTTTATAAACAAATCAACGTCCAGCAAGTGCCATCACAGTGAAGACGCACACTTCCAACATTCAACGCTTCGTATTTGTATGTATGTTGCGTGATATATTTTAGCTTTTATCTTCGAAACTACCCAATAAACACTTAATGTAAACAGTAATTACCTTTAATGATTTACATTGTCAAATTTTATGTAATTTATTTTTAAGTATTTATTCAAAGTTTTTAAGCAATATGTAAAGCGGCACACTACCGCCATCTATGAAAATAAATAAAAAATATAATTGACCAAACACGTTCCTAAATAAAAATGCGTATGTAGATATACGGTACCTACCTAGTCCGGCAAAATTCAATAATAAATAAATGCACATATATTTTCTTTACTTGTCTTTACTAATTAATAAATATATAGGTATTAGCTTTTTTAAATTTTGATGTTAATTTCTGTTGCAACTCAATAAATTGATATCTTAAATTGTGAGATGTCAAATGTTACACATCATATGCGACTATTGTAAGGCTCGCTCGTTTTTTCCTATAATTATTTTAAAAAATCATAAAAAATATATTTACTACGGGCCCTATTAAAAAAAATATACAATAATGAATTAAATATCGACGTATTTGGTTTTTGTAGATTCAAATTTTTATAAGCCATTTTCTCAATTCCATGTTTTTGGGTTGATCGCTTTCTGCGTAACTTCGTCCAATTGTGATCTCACTGGGAATCGAACCCGGAACCCTCGGTGTGAGAAGCCAATGGCATGTCCACTGGGCTGCGAGGGCAGCTGATCTTTGGCAACAATCTTGTAAGTATTTAAGTAAAGATGCAATATTGCAGTTTTGCAATACATTATTTTTTAGTAAATAATGCATATTTATATACCCTCTTAAAATGCATAAAGGTTTGGTAAAATACGACACCAATCAGCATGGCTAAGCTGCCAACAAGCTCGGATGTTAATTTGATCATAAATTTGAGGCGACAACAAAAAACCCGAGATATCGATAAAGCAGGTGTCATCTTTATCGATCCGTCCAACAAATGAATATTAATGTACTGTCTGTATTTACCGATCCCGAGCGAAATACCATTTCCATCCCTTGACGCGGAAGTTTTTGTCTCATCTTTTAACAAATGCGAGGGATAGAGATGCACATGGTGTTTGTTTTCTTCCGACAGTATTGTATGTTTCTGTCGCGATGTTGATAGAATATGAAACCCAACAAGGGAACTATTTTATTCGGCGAGAAACATATGATAATTTGCTGCTGCATTAATTAAGCGAATAAATATGTATGAAACGGATATGCTAGTGACTATTGGACACACGATAAGAGAAAAGTTCCTTACAAGACTAAGTCATTTGTTAACGTTCGCTCTATAGTTATCACCTGCAACCTTCATTTGAATATCCTTAAATTAATCGTCATTCCTTGTGTTTATTCAAATTTTTCTGTTTTAATTCTTTGAATGAAAGGTTTTGACACCCTACGTTAAATTGCAAAAGTCTCCTTTGTTTTTTTTTTTAATTTTTTTCTTTCCTTTATAAAGCATTTGTCAGACTATTATTATTTATCATTAAATCAAAAAGTATATTTTTAAAAAATAATAAAACTAATTAAAAATCGCAAATTTCTTTGTTAAATTATTATAATACCTATTTATATCTTGCCCATACAAAAAATCTATTCCGTTCAGAAAAAATCAGGGCATAGTTATATGAAAATACCAGTTAGATGGCGTACAACAAGCAGTTTGCAAACATACAAATCTTCAATCACAAATGAATTCAAATTCATTATTTTATCTACTTCGAAAAAAAATTGTGTTGAAAATATCATGACTGACAAATAACTATGTATTCTTTGCTTTACGCTAATTAAGTGACTATAAACTAATAACTTTTATGTCATGGATATTTAGATCTTCACGACTAATCTTTTCAGCAAACTCTATATACTCTAAAATAATGTGATCTAAATAGTTAGTGGTTGGGAGTTCGAGTCCCAATCCATTACCCAAGCAAGTTAGTTCTATTTTCATAGCACGAGCGTTTAGCTTATTTTGAAAATACTAAGAATATTGATGCGACACGCATTCCGTGATCGGATTTCTAGATTAAAAAAAAGTGAAATACAAGTATTTTTGAGTTAAGCGCACGGACTTGAAGTATCTTGAATTATTATTATCAAAAAATATCAATATAAGAAATGTTATCCAATTATTTCATACATAATTTATATGTTATACAATACCTACTCAGAAATAGTAAATGAAATGGTATTAAATTCATATTAATACGCGACTTAATTAATCTTTAAATTTCTCTTTATTTTTTTAGACAATGTTGCGAAGAAGTGAATTTTAAAATTTATGTTTCATTTCCGACACAAAAAAAATTAATTTCTTCTTTCTTTTTCTTCTACCCCTCTTTTTAAAATATTTCGTGTTAAAAGAGGTAGATCATTTACCTTACTATTTTTAATTAATTCGCAAAATAATTAAGATGTAACATATTCTGGGAAGAATGGAACATCAGGCAGTCAATTATCAGTTCTAAGAATCATGGGTGATAAACAAATATAAGAGACCTAAATTAATAATGAATTTTGTATGCGTATTATGCATTAGAAAATAATATGTATTTTTTTAATCAGGAATTATTCCATAGATAATCATGAAAATGTTTTTTGCACATAGAAATAATGGTTTTGAGTTTAATTTTAAATTTTTAAATTTCGAGTCTAATACTCTACTTGGAATATTTAATTCAAAAAAATATTTTCACTAATTTAAAAATCAGATCAATACAACGAAATCAAAATCGTCTTGATGCAAGATGATTAAAGACGAATTAAAACATATAACATAACACTAAACTTACAGTAATTTAATATATTTCTAAAATGTCAGATGTTTTGAGCTTTGATAAGACACTTCATGCTTTGAAAATTAAATTCTAAAAACATTTGTCAGTCAATTTAGATTTTCGACATTTATAATGAAGTACCTATTATGCATACCGACGGAGTAATTCAAATTTAGAAAATATTCCGCGACGTTATCGGGCCGCCGTAATCAAACATTTCTAATGATTCCAATTTGAAAAAACCAATAAAATTTCTAAAAATCCGAAATTATACTATAATTATTAAATTTTTTAACGAAAATTTGATAGATCTTCTTAATCGTCACCATGAGTCTACTTGCCAAGTTTCAGCTCGATTGGATCACGGGAAAAGGGTCAAAAATCAATCCAAAATTTTTGTTGACGGCAAGCAAGCAGACGCCACGAGTTAGTTACGAGTTAAAGGGAGTAAAAAAAAGAATAAATTATTTTAAATGACACCTAGAGGCGCCGCGTTCTCTTTTTTATTTTCAAATATATAATTGTGCCCAACTGACATTTCCAGTCACTGAACTTCCGTATCTAGGACCGCGGCTCGTGCGATCTTAATCACCCATCCATCCAAGTATTTGTTTACTATCGGATTGCATAATTTAGAATTTATAATTTTGTTGGTTAAAACGTGGAACTGATTACGAAAGCCATAATTTAGACTTTACTTTGACAGAAATGACTAAATTCCGTGGTTTCGTTTGTAAATACACACATAGCACGATTAAAACATTTGAACACATGTTTCGTTTTTAACAATCGTTATTTGACATGTTAACTACTTCGGCTGAAGGTGAAACAAAAAATGTCGACATATTTTTTTTACGAGACAACGGTATTTTTATCGGTCAAGCTTTGTTATAGAATAATTTGTAATAAATACCACTTTATGCTGACCTGGGCTTGATTAAATTTTAATTTATATTGCACACATGACTATACGAGTACATTTTATATATTTGTATGTTACGTTAATTTTATGCATATCTACTGTTTGCTTAAGTTTAGGCCTGCACTGAATATTGGACGCCGATCAAAATAAGAAGATAAAAAAGAAGTATTAAGGAAGAGCAAAAGAAAAAGATAAAAGAAAAATGAAATGACACTTTAAGATGATTAATTGAACAATAACCAAACATTTGTAGACAACTCAGAACTAACTTATTATGTGGTGACTTTATGCCTCAATACAGATGAAAGGCTGCAGCTTAAAGCTTCCACTTCAAATTATGAAATTATTTTCATAATTTAAAAAATAAATACTAGTATGTCTATCAGACATACCAATATTGATCGTTCACAGTCATATGTATTAATGACATATTCGGTAAAGATGAAAATAATATGAAGTTTTTTTGTTAGTTGAAATGAGTACATTGTTTGAGGTTTGTTTTTCTTTTTAAAAAATGTAATTACAGAACAAAAACAATGAACTATTTCTTATTTTAAAGAAAATTTACACTTCACTCAATGTTATAATGCATTACATTTCTTTCAAATTTCAATTCAATTCAATTTATTTAATAATATGTACATTACAAACTAAGTGTTCAAGGCATACATATTATGGAAGTAAATATAAAAATAAAAATATTTAATAAATTAAAAAGTAACGTAAAATCTGGTCAAAGTTGTAGGAGAATCCCACTTCGGAAAACCCCCTCAGACACATGGAATATATCAATACCCAAAGCGATTTTGTTCAGCATAGCTGTGGCTCTTCCAACAGGCATAACCATCGGCAGGTTGGTCTTGTATATTGTAATATGAAACAATCTATTCTGACGATGTCTAACGTAATTATCAGGAACATATAAACCAATGCTCTGCATAATTTCAGGATTATCCATTTTCCAAATCGTTAACAAGCTTTAGAGACAAAATTGAGGTTTTATTTTTATAAATTATGTATTCAATAAACAATACATTATATTTTTATATTTTAGTGTAGAAAAAGAAATTTATGAATCAAATTTAATTAAAAAATCAGCAAAGATAAATGCAATCTTATTTTCGATTTAGAAATAAAGTTAAATATTTTTTTATAGCATAAAATATCATAAACTTTATATTTACACATATATTCAACCCCGATGAAAGATCAGCTCTGAGCTGATACCAGTTGGCATTTATTCAATAAAGTGGTCAATAAAAAAAAATAAAAAAAAGTATTATTTTATTTTAAATATATAATATAATATATTGCATACAAAAATATCTGAAAATAAAATATAAATCATAGTTGATGTTGTCTGTATTTACTAGATGC
This sequence comes from Agrypnia vestita, assembly GCA_016648135.1. NCBI lineage: Eukaryota > Metazoa > Arthropoda > Insecta > Trichoptera > Phryganeidae > Agrypnia > Agrypnia vestita. The sequence continues at coordinate 29,465 of JADDOH010004824.1, read as the reverse complement.
AAAATAATTTGAATATCTTAAAACCATGAAAGAGATACAAAAAATAACATAAAATTAAAATAATACATAAAATTACATATATTTTTTGTTATTAGTTTTGTTATTAATATTACACCAAAAGAAATGAAGTTTTTCATCACTAACTTGTATCTACCACAGGGAACACCGTACACATGCCAAATAAAATAATACATAAAATTACATATATTTTTTGTTATTAGTTTTGTTATTAATATTACACCAAAAGAAATGAAGTTTTTCATCACTAACTTGTATCTACCACAGGGAACACCGTACTCACAGGTTTTGGAGAAAATGATATTATATTAGGTCCTTACATATGAAATTGGCGTTTTTCCGTACTGGCAAATTTGATCTCAAATATCTTCTCTTTGGTTAGGAATTCCAAATCCAAATTTATACAACTATTTACTCATATATTTGTGTTTTGAAAATTATAATTCATTTGCTTTTTCCTCAATTTTTTTTTCTTTGCGTCACTCAGTTTACAAAATGAAAAACTTGAAATATCGCGTTATTTACGAGTACGAGTTCTACCGTGGCACCAGTGCTGCAGAAACGACTCGAAGGATTAATGATGTGTATGGCGACGGTGCCGCAAAAGAAAACAGTGCGTTTTTGGTTCCAAACGTTTCCAAACTGGAAATTTCGACCTGCAGAACAAGCCCCGTGGACGGCCGGAGACCAAAGTTGATAATGAAGAATTGAAGGCTATTGTGGAAGCGGATCCATCGCAAATCACATCCGAGTTAGCTGCAGGCTGCGGTGTTAGTGATAAAACTGTTTTAATCCACTTGAAGCAAATTGGTAAGGTGAAAAAGCTTGAAAGGTGGGTACCTCACGAATTGAGTGAAGCAAATCAACAAACGCGCGTTGACTGCTGCGTTGCATTACTCAACCGGCACAATAATGAAGGGATTTTAAATCGAATCATTACCTGTGATGAAAAGTGGATCCTGTACGATAATCGGAAGCGCTCATCGCAATGGCTGAACCCTGCCGAACCAGCCAAACCATGCCCCAAGCGAAAATTGACTCCAAAAAAGTTACTTGTGAGCGTTTGGTGGACTAGTGCTGGTGTCGTTCACTACAGCTTTCTTAAATCTGGCCAGACGATTACGGCAGATGTCTATTGTCAGCAACTGCAAACCATGATGGAAAATCTAGCTGCTAAACAACCGAGGCTGGTTAATCGCTCTAGGCTACTGCTGCTTCATGATAACGCTAGACCACACACTGCACAACAGACGGCTACCAAATTAGAGGAGCTTCAATTGGAATGTCTAAGACTTCCACCATACTCTCCGGACCTTGCCCCAACAAATTACCATTTTTTTCGAAATTTAGATAACTTCTTGCAAAGGAAAAAATTCAACTCCGATGGGGCAGTCCAAACCGCCTTCAAAGATTTTATTGATTCCCGTCCGAATGGTTTTTTTAGTAAAGGGATCGATGAACTACATATGAGATGGCAAAAGTGCATAGATAGCAATGGTACATACTTTGATTAAATAAATATATTATAATTAAAAAAAAATCGACTTTATGTTCCTCCCATACTAAACGCCAATTTCATATGTAAGGACCTAATATTTTTCATTAATTTAGCAATAAGTTTGCCATCCCGGTTGACTCAAAGGTTATTTATTCAGTTGTACGAGTGGTTAGTAACTCAATTTTCATAATGATGAAAAAATGCTTTTTTATATTTACATAAAAATAACTGATCATTTACTTTATTTTAAAAATGTTTTCTGACGAGTTTCTTTTTTAACACAACATTGGTTAATTATAATGAATGGGCTTTGAGGATACATACATCTTAATTTGGTTTACTTAAATGTCTAACACTGAGTAATACTGAGTTAAAAAGGAACCGCTACGAGTATGTACTAGGGATCATTAAAATATAACAAAAATAATTTATAAATAATATTGATAACTAATTCATTAAGTGCGTCATAATTATTGAGATAATTATTAAAATGTTTTTTCAATTAAAAAATAATATCGGGGCTCTTCAATTAGAGATATAATGAAAATGCTTTTTATTTTTACATAAATGCCCCTTATGTGGTTTACGAATTTCTCAATTTCGTAAAACATCCATGTTAATCTCATTGCGTCATCATTCCCGAATCTTCATCCTCCCAAAGCGTTCTGCGGGGATCCACATACACGATAATCAGAGGAAGCAAGATCAGGCCTGTATGGTCGGTTGGTTGGACTCCACTGCGCAATAGCGAAGGGAAAAACTTCATTTCAAAATGAAGACTACAACACACACACGTTCACCAGTTTGAAGACTACAAAGTGTACACTAAAATTGTAGTAAAAACTACTTGAAGTGAAGTAATTGTAGTACTACGAAATGAAGTGAAGTAAATGAAGTGAAGTAATTGAAGTGAAGTAAATGAAGTGAAGTAATTGTAATAATAATGAAGTGAAGTAATGAAATGAAGTAATAGTGAAGTAAATTTTTAAATAAAGAGAAGTAATGAAATGAAGTAATACTGAAGTAAATTTTTAAATGAAATGAAGTATTTTTTTCCTAAAAAAAAAGGGGTTGTTACAGTTTCCAGAGATTTCTCCGTTTAGCTACATCAACTTCCCAAAACTTTCTTCATGGGTCCCAAAATTTTTCAAACCATGGGGGGGGGTTGTTACAGATTCCAGAGATTTCTTCATATATCTACATCAACTTTCCAAAAATTTCACGTAAAAAATACACTATTTAAAATGTGTTTCTCATACTTTCGATAACTTTGAAGTGTATGTACTTTGTAGTGTTCGCTTTGAAATGAAGTGTACTATTTGAAGTTTATACTTTCAATAACTATGGTGTTTGTAGTTTGTAGTGTGCACTACACATCAAAATGTGCGAAGTGTGCACTTCAATGTAGTGTAGTACTACATTGTAGTAGTGAGTACAGAGCGGACCCATCACTACTGCGCAATACTAGTCTTCCCCCGACCGATCCGTTTTCATTATCAATTACCGGCTTAAAAGCCTCAATACCATATTTAGTGTAGTGACCACGCTTTCGATATATTTCCCGGCCAATGATCTGATTGCAAGACTATGCACCCATTGTAATGAATAATGACTTTAGCGCTTCAGCGCGACCCATTTTCTCATCAGTGACGCCGTATTGGGCCGGCCAGAACGTTGCTCATCACGGATTCACCCTTTGTTAAACGCAAGTAGGGGAGGGGGGGGCATGGTGGGGTACTTAAGACTCAAACATACCTACAAGACAAAATATTCTGATTAAACAACAAGTTTTGTCTCAATATCATGGTTTAATGCATTGCAAACGACTAGGGATATGTTTTTCACGATTACGATAAAAAATCTGCGATATGTGAATACATAAACGTAAAATGGTATTTGCCCCTCTAAGCCCCCGTGTGGGGGCATAGCGGGGCAAATGTATTGTTACTTTAACAACAAAACGTAAACTGGCAAAATCTTACCTTTTTCACGGACAATCTTGTACTTTTAATTATGACTAGCAGGAAAGCAATCGGCTTCGCCGATTGCTTACTGCTAGGCCCTGCGGGCGGGCATTGTGGCCGCCTCGCGGCCAATGACGGCCGCTCCGCGGCCAGCGATGGCCGCTGCGAGGCCAATTGTGTTTGCTGTGCAGCAAACACAATTGTTTACCTATGCAAATCGTATCTGGCAAATTTCCATTTTTGCTATTGTGGCCGCTTCGCGGCCAATGACGGTCGTCCCGCGGCCAATTGTGTTTGCTCTGCAACAAACACAATTGTTTTCCTTACTGTTACAAAGTTAATAGAATTTGATAATCGGCCGTATTCTGAAGTTAACAATATTTCTTTTTTTGTTTCTTGACAGTTACTGTATAAGATTGTGATGCTGTCAACTTTGAGTTTTTAAGTTTGGCTGGTCTTAAAATAATGAATTCATCAACATTGAGGAGAAAAAAATCAAGATTTAGTGTCTATGATAGCTGTCAGTGACAGACAAAATTTCGGTGAAAAAATCAGGTTTTACTGTCTATGGTATCTATCAGTGACATACAAAAAATGAAACAGCTCTCGAATTCTTATTTGTATTTATTTTTATCGATAAAATTACAGCGTCTTATTTATTAATAAATTATATAGCATTTTAGTTTAATGATTATTGATAAATGAATGTATTTTAAAAATATATCATTTTGTAGTCCATTTCAGACCATCTATGCTTTATTATACTGTGCCATCATACTCAATACTATCCATAGAATAAAATGTAAAGATTGGACCTTCTAAACGCCCGAGTACATCTTCGTTAACCAATCGAGCATGTTCATTCTTTGGATACAATATCGCTCGTTTACTCATTAGGGAACATATACTATAGAATGTACTTCATTATATATGCTTTGAGCAACATTTTGACTTCCACTTTCATTTGGAATAAGCACTGATGACGCATACTTTCCTTCCACATGAGGCAGCTTCCATCGCCTAAATCTAAAAGCCACTGTGTAAATGAATTTTCACCTTCTAAAGCGCGGACATTAGTTTTCAAATTTAAAATAGTAAAAATTTTCCAATGTTGGCTGTTTTTAATAGATGTCGCTACTAACTGACCGCGAGCAGCCCTTCGAGAAACTGGTAGAATTTGTCTAGTCGCCGCCCAAAATGATAACTTTATTGCCAAAAATATCATTATTACCCATTATATCGTGCAGAGTATGTTCAATTATATCTAAAGCTATAACTGGCGCCATCGGTGCTTCATCCCAGATGATAACATCAGCTGCACTTATAATTGCACGGTTCTTGGATGTCACTCTGCATGTTGTGTTATTCTATAAATCAAGAAGTAAATTAAAAGCCATGTGACATGTACGTCCACCTGGTAATAAAATTGCTGATATTCCTGTCCAAGCAACAGATAAAACTTTCTTAGATCTTCCTCTTCAAGTATGTATAATAGTCTTATAAAGGAACGTTTTACCTGTGCCACCAGGACCGTCAATAAAGAAACATTTTTTTGTTTCAGGTACATCTGAAATTTTTTACTTAATATACTGTCGAAAGCACAATGTTGTTCTCGATTGAGTTTTCCAGCCATCTCTAACCCTAAAGAACTTTCTAATGCTAAATTAATATCAACCACTTCATTATAAGTATTGCTGTAATCTGGTCCCGGCAAACCCTGTGATGTGCATGAAGAATTTTCATTTATTAATGCCTTTTGAATATACAAAAGGGAACAATTTTGTGCAATTTCTGCAGTAGCACCTTGACGACTAAAGTCTTCTGACATCAAATCTTTGAAATCGTTCCACAGCTGCAACGGATCTGGTGGGAGGCAATGAATCATTAATAAGACAAATAGGTCGCGAAGAGCTTTGGGCATCATATACGTTGAAGCTTCAGCCATGCAACGCTGCCATTCTCCAATATCATCGATGAGTCCTAATTCTCGTACTGCATCACGAAATGTAGGAAGTAGACAACCATTAATAGTCCGCAAAGATTCAAAGGACGTAGCGCCAGTCACTTGTAAAAGAATAAGTCTTAAATGGTATAATTCTATATTTCTAGGAGAAACGGGGGACATGCGACCAATAATCTTGTCCCCGCCACATTGCCTCTTCTTCCACTGCTTATTGCTAGAAAAAACATAGAAATTAGTTAAATCCTGATACTTAATATTACATGCCTCATTATCTTGTTGGTTAAGTTTAAACCATGCAGTTAATGTTGTATTATTTAAGGCTGTAGAGTCCAACCAAATTCACTTGATGGAAATAACAATGGAAAAACCATCGGATCTAAATGTTTTGATAACATATTAATACGCTGGAGACCTCCTACACTCTTAGGGTGAACAGCAAAATCTACGTTTGGCGGTAACCTACCTTCGTAATCTGCTACATACACAATGGCGACTTCATTATTATTAGATGGAGCATTATACCTTCTTTGGTCATCTAACGAAGAACGCGTAAAGAGTAGTTGAATATTCCGCATCTGGCCCCCGTGCTCTGCAACTATAGATTCTTCTTCCTCAACCGCTTCTTTCAACCTTTTGTATTGGAGAGCATATGGACTTACACGACGGATGACATTATCAATAGTTTCCATTATATTTTGTTGACATCTAAGGTTAGACGGATGGCTCATACGTACCCTGACTGCTTCATCCGCATCGTAAACATATAGTTGCGCATATGCCGGCACCTCTCCATCACTCTGCAAACTTCTAGACGTTCTATGATATACTTCACCTGAAATTTTTAAACAATACGGGCCTACACCTGGTATGTCACTTATTTGCACTCCGAAAGATGCAAATGCATTAGCACAGTTGTACTGCACATTTAAAATAAGATTTCGCATTTCTTCCTTCAGCATACACTCTTTGCCTAGCTTTTTTACGTTCCCGCTGGTCAGCATTCCTTCTTTCACATTCCTCTTCTGTTATGTTTGACAGTCTACGTCTGGCATTTCTTCTTTCATATTGTGAACTCGAATCGCATTATCAAATTGCCGGTTTGTGATGTTGAGTCTTCCATCGGAATTCTGAAAAATAATAATATTTATGTATAAATACGGAGAAAATGACACGTAAAATGACATTCGCGCCACGCGCTGTGAGTCTTTTGAGGTTATTTGAGAGACGTTTAAAGGTTAAGTTCACTTTGCAGTTTAAATAAAATATAAAGCGTAATAAATGTTTAATAAATAAATGTTTTGAACGTTTATTGAAGCAAGATTAATGCAAAAACAATAAAAAGAAAAGCGTAAACGTATACTTACTGTCAATGTCATAAAGCGTCATTCTGTGGTATGACCAGCACAAAAATTCGTTGACTGCAATTACGTTGGCTGTTTTGAATACACGGATTCCACGAAAATATTTAAAAAAATCTATAAATTCCGATATTTTAATTTTCGATAATTTGGATTTGGATGTTTTTTGATATCAGTTTGTTCGTATTCCTATATTTTTTAATCTTTTTAATGTACTCTAAAATGTTTTTTTTTAAACTGGCAACAGAAATTATCAGTATGCAGAAACGTACGACATTGGTTGGAGTAATTAATATATAGATGTCCAGAAGGTACTGCTTCAAAACAAAAAATTAACCACCACAATATATAATTGAGTTCAAAAAAGAATTGCTGTTTAATTCAACATATATTTTTTAACGAAAACACTGTTTTTAGTCTTCTTTTATATAGCATAAACGGCTGTTGAAATGGCATGGATCGCACGTGAAGGTCACGTGCCGACTGACGACCAATTAAAGCGAGCCCTTTGAAACATTGCACGGCGTTTCGTTCGAGCTGTCATAGGGATTCCCTGCTAGGCCCCTCTACTCCACTATGCCCTCCCCCACCCCTACACATTCATCTCTAACCGATACAGGCATCTTCGTACTGTTGCCGCATAGTCCTATGAATTACAAGTTTCGCGCCCTACGAACACAAATCTGATAATTACGATGATAACCCTCTTTCATCCTCTTTTCCTTTTCATCCTCTACGATGAAAACGCTGCCATTTTATCTGCGTTTTTATTAAAATTATATACGAAACGCCGTCTATCGGGCAGTGTCAAAACTTTCTGTAAATTATGTATCTTTTCCGCGCGAGAGTTTGAAATGCCTAAGGTACGTGAAATATTATCAATTTGATGTAATTTTTTGAAGCGCTCTATTATATTACATATATTTGAAATAAATAATACATACATTCGTCAATCAAATAATACAAAATACATCTATTTTCTTTCGAAGTACAGAACAAACATATGTGGGGCACAAACGCAAAGGCACCAATATCCGAAAAAAAATTAATGCAGTCGTCGAGGATTATAATTCATAATGTACCGAATTCGATTTTTTACAGGAAACATGGTTTTTAGAGGGATAGACATATAAAATCTAGAATTCAGTACATTCAACTAGTAATCCTCGGTGACTGCATACAAAACATTTATTTTTATTTTTTGTATATTGCTGCTTTTGCTTTTATACTCCACATACATCCTTGTTAATTCGTCAATAATTACGTGAAAATGCTCCTAACTGTCGATTTGCCATCTCGCAGAAAAATGACACATGACACTCGTTGCAGAATCTGGTGTATTGCTACCACACACGTCTACGTAATGATATATTTCAATTGAAATGCTACGTACTATGCTACGCATGCAGAGGATCTCATAACGCAATTTTCGAAAAATTTAAACACAATTTCGACGAATAAAGTCAAAATTTTATTTTAATAAAATTAAAGGATCCGAAATTTCGTGATTAATAAATAATAATATAAGAATTTTCAAAAATCAAGACAACACGATGAAACATTAATGCTTTGGTAATTGTCAGTTTAATAAAATTGTATCATATGAAAATTATAATTTTTCAATCATTTACTATTTTTTGTTCAAATGTTCCTCACTTTTAAAAAGCTAACCTATAAAAACCAAGTTATTATTTTACTCCCTTTCTTTGTAAATTAAGTTTACCATCATGTAATAATTGATTGACTGAAAATGAAACATGTGTAGACAAATATCTATGTCAAGAATCTCTAGAAATATCTCTTTATTATTTGATTTCTTCCCAAAAAACCGAGTGTGCTGTCACCTGTGAACCAATTGTCATAAATTTTCGAAATTCGTAGTGAAGTACCTATTATACCTACCGACGGAGGAATTCAAATTTTAAATATTCCGTGATGTTATCGGGCCGCCGCGCGCCGACACCGTTGGTAGTAATCAAACTTTTGTAATGATTCCAATTTGAACAAACCATTTAAATTTCTAAAAATCCAAAATTATACTATAATTAATATTATTTTTTAACGAAAATTTGATAGGTCTTCTTGATCGTCGCCCCGAGTCTGCTTGCAATGTTTCAGCTCGATAGGATCAATGGAAAAGGGTCAAAAATCGATCCAAAGTTTTTTCGACGGCAAGCAGGCAAGCAAGCACGCAGACGCCACGAGTTAATATAAAGGGAGTAAAAAAAATATTATATTTATTTCTTCTGACCTTTTCAATAAATTTGATTTTATGATGAAAAAATATAAGTGCATATACGGAATACGTCACATCAATCATATCAATATTATTACTTTTCATAGGCTTGTGCTATAAAAATAGGACTTGATGGTCTCCTGGAACGAGGCTCGAATCCTCCAACACTAGATTATTTAAACATATGATAGTTAAGCAAATTATGTGATATTTATGAGCAAGAAGTTAAAGGGAAACTACCACATTAAAGGACAATCATGGCATCCCAAGAAACAACAAGCATATATGGACAGGGCTTGTTGCAGACCAATCCTAGGAATGCGACCCAAAAAAATGAGCAAACAGGCATTTTGTAATCCCAGTACTGATTCCGGAATTAGAAAATAATTTAAAAAATAGTTATAAAACTAAAACCGTAATCTCAGAATCTGAATTTTGGCGGGGGGTTGTCACTAGTTTTGAGGAAACGAAGTAGGAAAAAAGGAGTAAAAAAAACTCTAACAAAGAGACCATTAAAAGATTGTTAATGGCCCTGCTATTATTTTTTAAAAATTAAAATAAAATATATATAAATAAAATATATATCGTCATAAATCATCTCTCGTCACAGATTTTCGTTCAACGAAGATGAATAATTAACTATACAAGCCGTACTTCCTTGCGCAAAGTTAACCCAATAACCCAATAATAACCCAATAACCCAATAACCCAATAACCCCCTCCACTTCTACCGAATCCACAACACACACACCAGACAACCATTCCTACATACCTCAGTCTTAATTCACCTGATGAAGGAAACGGACGTTTCCGAAACATGTAGTGAAACAAGTGCTTAAATAAGTGGAAAAAAACAAAGTTGATTGTTTTATTTCATTATTTGCTATTCACCAGAATCAAATAACTGTCTATTATGATTTTATACACAAATGCTAAATTGGAATCCAAATGCCGTCAGTAGTGATAATGACTTGTGACTGTATGAGTTATGACAAATATCTTTATAATAATCTATACCTATAAAACTCAATGTCTGTCTGTCTGTTCTCTATACAAATCTAAACCGATTATCCGATTTGATTCAAACTTTTCAAACTTATGCTTTAGGACCCGGCGGATAATATATGTGACATTTCCCCCTATTCTTTAAACCCTTCCCCTCCGATGATATATATTCGATGCAAATCTGTACCATTTGACCGATCGGACTCAAAATTTGGGAACTTATTCTTAAGGACTCGGCGGATAACATATGCGATATTTCCCCCCTATTCTTTTAACCCTTCTCATCCCCTGATATATTTTCGATGCAAATCTGTCCCATTTGACAGATCGGATTCAAAATTTGGAAACTTATTCTTAAGGACTCGGCGGGTAACATATGCGACATTTCCCCCTATTCTTTTAACCCTTTCCCTCCCCTGATATAATTTCGATGCAAATCTGTACCGTTTGACCGATTGGACGCAAAATTTGGAAACTTATTCTAAAGGACTTGGCGGGTAACGTATGCGAAATTTTCCCCCTATTCTTTTAACGCTTCTCCTCCGCTGATATATTTTCGATGCAAATCTATACCGTTCGAAGGTCCTGATTAATAGTGTAAAACTTATAAGAAAATTATTTAAAATTAAATTATTTGGGCGAAAGTACGTCTGCTTAACACAGTTAATTTTTGGTAGCGTTTTGAAATTCACAATCAACAATGTCTAGTAATAAAGATGTATTTCAAATCACAAAACAATTAAGACAATTCACTTTAGGAAAAAAGGTTATTTTTAAAAAAAAATTTATAGTTCCAACATACGTATTACTTTATTTAGGCAAAAAGGTTATTTTTAAGTTTCCTTTTTTATAGGTCCAACATTAAATGCGTCAGATAAAGTTTAAACAGCTCTGGTATTACTTTATTTCGACCAATCAATTTTAAAACAACTCAATGTTTGAATATACTTCAATTAATAATTAATACATGATTTTTTCTCTATTGAATTTAGTAGTTATTCAAAATAAAGTCGGTGTAGAAGGATCTAACCTCGATGTCGAAAATACGTGTTTGTCGAACCACTGCACTGTACAGAGACGAAGCGGAAGATAAAAAAATATCATGGAATATATGAATAATTTTAGGGATCTTGTTGCACAATAACAGGGACACATACTTACCTCAAACTGATTTCAACCGGTTTAGGTTGTTTTTTTTTTTTAAGTAAAGTTGTAATTTTTGAAATCTATTTACGTCGGAGATTAAAAACAATTTGGCAGTTGAAAAATGTTTTTTGTTTTTTTTTTTGCATGTAGTCCTTTTGAAGACAAAATTATTGCAAGAAAATCCAAATTTACGCATTTTTTAGATATACCATGACATAATATGAAATTTACCTCGGAAGTTGGAAAACTACAATGCATGGAAATCGTGGATTACGTAATTGAATCAGATTGAGTTGAGTAGCCATTATTTTGTTATACGTAGTGTACATAGTGTATAGTGACGTAATATTTTGAGCATGTAATTTCGTCAATTTAGCATCCTCTCATGTTCTTAGCATATTCCACGGCTGTATAAGATCAGTGTTATAATAGCTATCTAATTTAATATGAATTCCAAAAATATTTGGAAATTGAGTAACGCCTGTTAGGTGACGATATCATAACTTGTTTTAACGATTGCATCATCAATAAAATGTGTTTGATAAAATAGTAACACTTATTTTTAATACAGGACGTCTTACTTGTACAGTACTCTTCTTGATGATTTTTTGACTTAATGCTATGAAAAGTACATTTTTTTAACGTGAAAGATAAAGCGTGTGGATGGCTAAATAGCATATTGAAATATTATTATTCACTACTACTTACAACGTGTGAGTAAGCTTTTATTTTAATAGTAATTATTTAGTAGCTGTATTTTCATTTCAGGCGTTTATAATAAAATGCATTTCGAAGGGTTTACGATAAAAGCCATTAGCAATATTGTTAATGCGATGCGAGTGTATTGATGCGAATCATAGTTGATGAAATTACTGCCAGCTTATATACACATTATTCATGAATGAAAAGGATATTAATTAGTGAGAGAAATTGCCTTTTAGTGATTGATATAAATATGGGATTGACTGTTTCATTTACGGAATTGTACAAAAAGTAACGCAAACATTCACATTTATATCTGACAGTATAGATTGATAGTTCGTGCATGTTTTTCCAATAATTCTTTGTAGGAACCCACAGGAATAACTATGCATTAAATTTATCGTTAATAAGCATGCATCACCTTGGAAACAAATTCTAGGAACTCCTAGACATTTTTCGTTGTAGCATGGCCGAATTAAAGAGTCACGTAGACTTAATATACCATTATAATTAATTACAGTATAATGAACTAGATTTTTTTTTTCCCAATGAATTAAAAATACTTATTTATTTTAAAGTGTCCTTTTGTCATTTCCCTTTTAAATATGTTTTAATTCTATATTTTAAAATTATTTTCTCGGTTTATTTTATCTTCTTATCTTATTTATCTGGTACTAGCTGTTCGTACCCGGCATTGCACGTGTTAAGGTTTGATTTGAAAATAAATGTGTGGGGAAAAAAAAATTTCCATTGTTTTGCAAAGCCTCTAATTAAAACAATGTTTCCATTTAATCAAGTCTGGGATGGATAGGATGTCTAGGGAAGAAATATGGTATATTTTTTCCGTCGGCAATATGTAAGCAACATTTAGGTCCAATCGGTGAGGTGGTGTAGATTTGTACAAAAAATATATCTGGGGAGGGGATGGGTAAAAGGCGGAAAGGAAAATGTCGCCTTTATTACCCGAGTGGTCCTTTCGAGTTCAAATTGTCAAATTTTGGGTCCGATCGGTCAAACGGTACAGATTTGCATCGAAAATATATCAGGGGGAGGGAAGGTCTAAAAGAATAGGGGGGAAATGTTACCGAGTGCTAAAAAATAAGTTTGCAAAAAGTGAGTGCGATCGGTCGAACGGTATAGATTTGCATCGAAAACATTTCAGGGGTGGGGAAAGGGGTAAAAAGGGAGGAAGGAAATGTCATTGATGTTACCCGCCGGGTCTTAAGGAATGAGTTTCCAAATTTTGAGTCTGATCGGTCAAACGGTACAGATTTGCATCTAAAATATATCAGGGGGAGGGAAAGGTGTAAAAGAATAGGGAGGAAATGTCGCCTATGTTACCCGCCGGGTCCTAAATAATGGGTTTTCAAATTTTGTTCCGGTCGGTCAAACTATACAGATTTTCATCTAAAATATATCAGGAGAAGGGGAAAATGTAAAAGAATAGGGAGGAAACGTAGGCTGTGATACCCGCCGAGTCTAATGAATATGTTTCCAAATTTTGAGTCCAATTAGTCAAACGGTAGAGATTTGCATCAAAAATATATCAGGGGGAGGGGAAGAAGTAAAAATATAGGGGAAATGTCACCTATGTTACCCGCCGAGTCCTAATAAATAAGTTTCCAAATTTTGAGTCTGATCGGTCAAATGGTACAGATTTGCATCGAAAATATATCAGGGGGAGGGGAAAAAGTAAAAGAATAAGAAAATGTCATCTATGTTACCCGCCGGATCCTTATGCATAAGTATGCAAAATTTGAGTTGAATCGGACAAACGGTGTAGATTTTTTTTTTTTTTTAATTTAAAGACTATCGACAGGTCAGAATGACCCTAATGGATAGTCATTTAGGACAAGGTTTAGTACAGTTACAGTTTACGATGATACATTGAAATAAAACATTAATACATTATACAATATAAGTATATTTATATATATAAAATTTGTATAGAGAATAGACAGACAGACAGACTTTGAGTTTTATAAGTATAGATATTGGTTAAATTATTTTTATTTTCCTTTATTATTATTTTGTTAAAGGTTCCTAATTATTACTGTTTGTTTTGCACTAATTAATTTTTATATGTGTATACTATATTGTTCATTTCTCTTACATATTTTTTATTTATATTATTTTTTTCAATTTTTAACTTTGAAACATGTTTTCTGTTAAGTATTTAAAAATGTTTGTCACCTTTTTGTTCTTTTAGAGTTGATTAATAAAAAAAATGTAGTTCTTTGTAATTTATATTTTTACTAGTATACACCTACACTGATTAATTACTATAACGAGGTATAATACAATAACGGTAACGTAGAAATAATCTTCATGACTCAGACTCGGTTTAATAAAAGCTTTATTTGAATATGCGCGGTACCTAAACAGTTGAACGTGCGCGTTAAAGAATATTTGGTTACGTCGAGGATCTTTTTTGTTACGTGACGGCCCTCATTGATCTTGGACCCGTGTACTCTACACTTGCGCATCGATTTTATAAATCATATATCTACCTATCTTCCGGTTTGAGTTTTCTGGGATATTCTGTCCTGTATACGCAACTTTTCTGTCCGACATTTCAGATCTTTTCGAAGGGTTTAACATCAGCGCTGATTTGTGCTGTGAGTGTTGGTGTTGTGGTTAAATATTGACTTGCAATATCGGGTCGAAAGCAGCGTGATATGTGTTTATGCAGTTGTCTTACTTTGTGGCACTACTTCGTCGGTAACATGTATTGCCACTAGCGAAGGGAAAAACTTCATTTCAAAATGAAGACTACACACACACGTTCACCAGTTCGAAGACTACAAAGTGTACACTACAATTGTAGTAAAAACTACTTGAAGTGAAGTAATTGTAGTACTACGAAATGAAGTGAAGTAAATGAAATGAAGTAAGTGAAGTGAAGTAATTGAAGTGAAGTAATTGTAGTACTACGAAATGAAGTGAAGTAAATGAAATGAAGTAAGTGAAGTGAAGTAATTGAAGTGAAGTAATTGAAGTGAAGTAAATGAAGTGAAGTAATTGTAATAATAATGAAGTGAAGTAATGAAATGAAGTAATACTGAAGTAAATTTTTAAATGAAATGAAGTATTTTTTCCCAAATAAAAATTTGGTGAGCTAAAAAAAAAAAAAGTAACAACTCCAAAGTAACATTTGACGACCTAAAAAAATGTAGTGTTCGCTTTGAAATGAAGTGTACTATTTGAAGTTTATACTTTCAATAACTTTGGTGTTTGTAGTTTGTAGTGTGCACTACACATCAAAATGTGCGAAGTGTGCACTTCAATATAGTGTAGTACTACATTGTAGTAGTGAGTACAGAGCGGACCCATCACTAATTGCCACGAGTATCTTGTATTAAGTATTTGTTGCATCTATTTCCATATCTTCCTCTTTGCGGATTCTACGACATGACTGGTTTTCCAATCGTCGTAAGTCAACGTCTCAAAAGTTTTCCGATAAGGCAGAAGAAATATGAAGAATGCATAAATAAGGCAGAACATTCCGGAAAACTCTCATCGGAAGATTCTTTACGGCCGTCAGAACCTAAAAACAAGTTTTCAATCACAAAAAAATTAGCTCATGAACATTGATAAGATGGTGATAATTTTTATTTAAAAAAAATAACGAAACCGGGACCGAAATACTTTTCCGTGTTCATTAAATTTTATGTTAAAATAATATGACGTTTAACGTCAATATAAACTTAAACCGTGAAGTTATAAATACAATTAGTCATAAAAACTGAATAGCTTGTTGGTCTTGTGGTTAGGACTCTCGCCAAAGATCGCGGGTTCGAACCTCACTCCAGACCAGCAAGTTAGTTCTATTTTCATAGCACAAGCATTTAGCTTAGTTTGAAAATAGTAAGAATATTGATGTGACACGTATTTCGTGTTCGCATCTCTATTTAAAAAAAAAATACACGTAGTGCGCAATTCGGTGACGACGCGGCCGACAGGTAATATTCAAGATGGTTCTTGAGAAGTACGGTAACCAGCTTTTTTTATTATCAGACGTTATCCTAGTGAAAAAAAACTGATGACCCCATGGCAAAAAGTTGTTAACTAACATTCAAGTCATTTTGAGATAACTAGACTAAAAATATGTTTTATTGCTAATTCAAGATTGATTTTTATATATTTGTGTCACTAAAATATCAAAAAAGTATTTACAAAGTAAAAAATCCGCACTTATGCACAAAAAAATAAAAATATACTAATTTTCCCTAAAAAAATGTAGTTAACAACCATTTTTTCGCCTCTGGAACTCATTTTTAATAGAATAACACCTTTTTAAAATTAGTAAAACACGAACATCAAACAACGAATATGAAGTCACGATCAGTATACAATTTTACCGCTGTGACGACCTGTATTTTATTCTGTTCTAAGTTACAAAATCTTATCAGGTTTAACTTCTTTTAACAAAATGTAATTTATATTAGTATACTAGCTGTTCGTACCTGGCGTTACACGGGTTAAGGATTAAGTTGAAAATAAATTTGTGATTTTTTTCCAACTAAATATTCCAAGAATTCTATTCTAAAATTCCAAATAAATATACAGATTAGTACTACATGCCTCTGCCAATAAATTAAAGACTGCACGGAATTCCTATTTTTAAAAATTTCTCAGTTATACGGGAATTCATATAGCACACGTATGTATTAAGTACCGCATCACATTTTTTTAAATAAGTCACTATACGACATGAGTATTTTGTAGTTTTGTTTGTATTAAAAAGGCTAACTCATGCGAGCTTTCGGTGTATAGTAGTGTTTAAAATATATCATGAAAAAATGTGTAAATTAGCACACAAAGAGCGAAAAAGACTTATTTACCTTATATCTAAAAATGAAAATTCTAGCCCTGCTTCATTTAATGTATACCGGCGATATTCCCTCATTTATCGTCGTGTACCACATGCATCAATATTATAAACAAAATGAATTTGTACACAAGAATTCAATTGAATTTATAAATCAGAGGAACAAAATAAATAACTGGTCCATAAATTATTGGAGGTGTAACTGCGGACGTACGGAATGAATGTGGAAATATCTCAAAAGCTTTGAATCCATTTCAAATATGTGCTGGGCGCTTTTCAGCCGGGAAATATTAATGCGAGTGCTTTCTATGGAAAATTCACAGAAATTCCATTATCCACGTTTGGCAGATCACTCGGCGTGATGCCGCGGCTGGTGGGCAATTTTTTTGAAGCCGGCGCCCATTCTATGTATCCGTGAATGATTTTTGTGTACGACTATTGCGAATATCCGTTTCTATAGATGTTACCAACTGAAAAAAAATGTCCCGAAAACACTTTTTATTATTATTGAATATACAAAGAATTTTTGTAATATTTACTCTTCAGATGCAAATTAAATAAGCGTACATAGTATTTAATTCCTAAGACACACATTTGGAACTCTTTATTAATATAACAATATTTTTAATGCTGGTATGTTCTAAGAATACAGTTACTGGATTTTGTTCCCAGAGGGATGCTTAATTAATTAAGATAAATAATAGAACTCTCATAGTGATTAAGATATTAATATGAGATACGTTTGTAGAAGTTTTTTTATACGGTGGCAAAATAGAAAAAATAAAAAAATATAAAAAATACACAGGTATCATTACCACCTGGGAAAATCTATATTTTACTAGTTCATGAGAAATGACTAAAGATATCTCTAGCATAGTCTATTCAAATAAACGAAAGATTATCAGATTTGAACATATATAGAATACTCAAAAAATTTGATAATGTGTGAATTAGCGATGGGCGACTAGAGTTAATAATACTCGAATAACTTGAGTTATACTGCCAGCGAGTCGACTCGAGTTGGGTTTCCGGCAGCTCGATTCAAATCGTTGTCTCGAGCCACATGAGAATTTTTGAACGAAACAACCGCAGACGGCGCGATCCGCCCGCTCGGCACGGCTGTCGTTGGAACACTTCGCCATTCGGCGGGGGAATACGAAGTGTTTCAAGTGTTCCACCGAGTGGCTTAGCCGAACCAAACCGAGGCCGACCAAACGGCGACACGAGCCGTCCCGAGTGACCCGAGTGACCCGAGTCTCGAGTCTCGAACTAAAGTGGCATCGTCCAAAAACTGAGCAGAGCCGTGGCTGACCGAACGGCGGCTCGAACTGTCCCGAGCTGAAGTGGCATGGCATCGTTCGAAGACCGAGGTGAATTTAACCGATTTGTGACTCGCTCGCTCATCAAAAATACTCGAGTTAACACGCACTTTCGAACGACGCCACTTCAGCTTGCGAACGCCGCGCGCCGCCCGACCTGGCGCGTTTATTAATTTTCTAGGAACCGTGACCGCTATACGTGATTTGCGTAATTATTAATTACCCGCGTTTAATTTTCCGCGAATATAGTAAAAGGTAATAATGATGAGTATTTTCAATTAATATGCCGCCTGAAAAGAATAAAATAAGAGCGTCGCGACGTGGCATGGGAGTTTTTTACCAAAAATAATAATGACAAAATGCAAATTATGTGCCTGTAATTATAAAAACATAGGTATAGTTGCCGGCAAACATCTTGAAATTCTTTGTGGTAGTGGGAGAATGCGCAAAAGACAAAATTTGGGTCTCTTTGGTAGAATGGTACGTGCGCAAACTTTCCCCCACTACGCCGTAAAATTTCAAGATGTTTGCCGGCTACTGTAACACCTCCACATTAGTAAATCACTTGAAGAAAAAATATATTGTTGAGTACTTATCTCTTTATTAATTAGTAAATCTATTATGTATCCATGTCTTTCCTTATTTTTTATATTATTTTTCTAAAAGTTTATTTGACTCGAGTTGATTGACTAACGAGTTTGCGACATTGAGTTGACTATACGTTAGATGTACCCGTACAGTAATATGATGTTCGTACGTACCGATCTGGCACTCAACTCTCAAATAAACACCGAGTCAACTCGAGTTGCGACTCGAGTCAGCCAACATTTCAACTCAAGGTACTCGAGTTAGAAAAAATACGACTCGGCCCATCACTAGTGTAAATGTTCTTTCGATGGAATTGGTGAACGTTGCATTATGTTACATTGCATTGTGATCACTTAAGCCAGCTCATATCGGTTATAAGCCCTTTTGAATATTTAATAAATTTTGGTCGTGTCTTTTTCATGAAGTATTTTTATTTTATCAATTATTTGCGAATATAAACCGATTTTAATCCATGTTTCTTTTTACTCCCTTTCTTTTAACTCGTAGCGGTTTGTTGTCTGCCGGAAAAACTTTGGATCGATTTTTAACTCTTTTCCCGTAATCCAATCGGGTTGAAACTTTTCAAGCAGACTCGTGGCGACGATAAAAATGATCAAACAAATTTTCGTTAAAAAAAAATTATAGTATAATTTTGAGTTTATTGAAATTTTAATGTTTTTTTTCAAATTGGAATCAATATAAATGAGTAATGATCCCGACGCATGCAGTAAGCACGAAACCTGATCTGTTATCCGCGGGTACGGCGTGGTGTTCGGCAACTCTTGGCAGGAACTGAGTGTTCGACGAAACAGATTCGACAGATCTGACCCGCGGAAGATACCTGACTTTTAAATAACCTTTAGAAGACCTTTAAATAACGAAAATCAAAAAAAAAAAAAATATATATATATATCCGTTCCGGTATAATCATAGAATCAATAATAATCGACTGGCGTAAAACGCTTGTAATAATTAATCTGTGCATGTTTTGAGATTGTCTTCGAACTCGAGTTTGAAACATAGGTGAGATGTCGTTCAGCAATTACCTGAGTCTCAAACCGCAGTTTCGCAACTCGTCCGAGCGCGACAATATGAGCGAGGTATCCGATTCAGGAACCGGAGTTTCCATGAACTCCGTGATTGGTTCAGTCAATATTCAAAGTCAGATATTATTTGAATGAATGCTTTACGCAGTCTTTGAGAGGAGTTTTCTAAAAATTAAGGTAGATAACAATAATAAAGAAGCAGAAAAGCGCGGAAACCCACCCTATCCCGGAAATGTTATGGAAGTGTCTACTTTCTTACCAGTTTCTCTCAGCAAATCATCCCGTGAGTTTATTTATTATTGATCAAAGTTTAACTTCGACTTTCCATCCCTTTCTGCATCCGTTGGATTTCGGGTTTAAGTAGTATAAAGAATAATGTACATTTCATCAACAATTTAATAAATAAAAAGAAAACGATACCTTGATATATTATAACGCGTGTACGTGCTACTCGATAGCCTGACAGAGAAGCAGTAAAGGCAACCATAGAATTTACAGCCATTCCCAGAAGGGTAGAAAGGACGTCACAGATATATTTGGTCCCGCTACCGCGACCACGGACCAGTGAAAATTCACTCTGTCTAGGTCACAACAAATCTCGGGAGAGCGTCATAGAGATTACTCTCTCAGCTCTCCTCAGCAGCCGGTCTTCCTTACATCTCCCAGCGGGAGACCCATACTCTAACGAACTCTCGGAAAAGTCTGAGTCTTTCACAGCTCAGGAGATCGTTATTCCGGGTCGAACGATGACCTATTCCCACTAAGTCCTTAATCATATTCTCTCGTGCGTCCCTCAAGATGATAAATTCCCAGAAAATATGCTCCGGCGGCTGTCGCACTCGATCGCAGACACACCACGGGTCGCACGCAAGTCCCAGATCAAAAAGTTTTTTGATTTGGGACTTGCGCGCGTTTAGCAAAGCAAAATCGCCCGTAGTCCGAAATCATCTGCATCTCGTAGTGATTCATGGCCGGAGGACCACCTCTGTCTTTCACTTTCACGGCCACAAAGGTGAGTCCACCTCCCCTGTATGGCCGCGTCCCACCTTTCTTGCCATCTTTCAAGCATCACCAGCCGCATTCGAAAAACCAGAGTCTGGAGCCAGTCATCCGTGGGTCTGATGATGGTTCCCAGATGGTCCACCTCCAGACCTCTCCTCAACGAGCGTCGGGCACACGTCTCCATTACTTCTAAGTCTGCCGGAAGGACACCAGCCAGCACTGGAAGAGCCATACTGGACACCGTCCGATATGCACCCGTCAGCGCCAGCAGGGGCATTCGCTGTCCTCGGATTAGAGCGGCAGCGATGGAACCAACCCGGATTCTGTGTGCCCACACTTCAGCAGCATATATCACTTGTGCCACGTACGTTGCTTTGTGTATCAGACGTATAGCAGGTGATCGGATCCCCCACTCCGCTGTGCTCATTCTTCTTAATTGTGCAAATAGGCCAGCCGCTTTCTCCGATACGGACTTGACATGCGCTAAGAAGGAGCCAGTCGTGTCCAAAGTCACACCCAAATATTGAACCGCTTTTGCAAATTTTACACTTACATCGCACACCCCATTTGACGGATCCCTAATCATCCTCCCCTTCATAATCATGGCGACAGTCTTGTTTGGTGCAAGTGTCAGCTTGTTTCTGTCACACCACTTGGTAATCATATCTATTGACTGTTTCGATGCTCATTCTCTTGCTAACTATCGCATATGCGATAATTTCGCATCCTTTGGGCAACGGCAGCAGAAGCAGATCATCGAACAGGACGTTTCACAGGGTCGGCCAAAGAACGGAGCCCTGTGGGCAACCCATGTTCGTGTCTCGGATTCTAGTTATTTCTCCGTAATTCAACGCAACAGTTCTACCACTTAAATAGTGTTTAAGGGCTCGAAATCGGTACACTGGGCATTGCCGGATCTTTAATTTCGTCAAAATCATTGACCATGAAGCGTTGTCAAAGGCACCAGAGATGTTCAGTAAAACTCCCGTGACACACTTGTCCTCGGTAAGGTAGATAACATCAATTTAATTTGAAATGGATGACATTTATATGTAGTGGAGGGGGTGGGGAGGCCATGAGGAGAGGTGATGCCTACATTTTGCGCAAAGTCCTAGAGAATAATTATGCAAAACTTTAATTAGGTCGGTCAAAAGGTATAGAATCGTACAGAACAGACGGTCATTGAATTTTATAAACGTGTTTGTTCAATTTTTACTCCCTTTATATTAACTCGTGGCGTCTGCTTGCTTGCTTGCCGACTTGCCGTCGAAAAAACTTTGGATCGATTTTTAATCCTTTTCCCGTGATCCAATCGAGCTGAAACTTTGCAAGCAGACTCGTGGCGACGATCAAGAAGATCTATCAAATTTTCGTTAAAAAATTAATAATTATAGTATAATTTTGGATTTTTCAAATTTTTAATGTTTTTTTCACAAGTTGTATGGATATTTCAACGCAAATGGTAGACGCGAAACCCGAAAATGAGAAAAGGAGTATTGTAAAAACTTGGTTTTTATGGGTTACTTTTTTTATTATAATATCTTTATAAATTGCACAAATACAGGCTCTAGACCATTAAATACATTATTTCCAGGGATATTATTCAGATTTTGTTATATTTGCTTTAAACATATTCTTCAATAAATCAATTTTTCAAAATATTCAACCCTTAATTAAAGAAAATCCTCTTTGAAATACGCTTGAACATCCGGGGATACTTTTAAGAAAAGGTTTGTTTTGCCGGTGACCGCAAGGATCATAGTTAAACCCGATCGTCCCTAACGGAAGGTTGTCAGATTAACCCGAGGATGCGGTTAGTTTCGGCGGGAAAGGGTTCTCCAGACCTTTCTGGACTTCCATAGATAATAATAGCCCATCAGGTATAGGATAAAGTATGGCTGTTCAAACTTATTTCAATGGACAGGGTTAAGTGTTTCGGTGGGATTTAAGTGAATTTAAAGGGACAACCTTTTCAATTTAATTCCCGAGAAATAACGTTTCAAATTTTTACTCACGGTTCTTCAGATTCAGAGTAACATGTGAACCCCCTAAAAATGGAAACATATAACATTCATATTTTTTCATAGTCTGTATGCTATTAATATACAGCTTTGATTTTACACAAAATATGAGCTTTTTAACATGACATATTAAAAATTTATTTGATGTTTATAGCGATGCGGTTAGTGGTTAGACATATTTATTCATTAAAAAAAAATATTAAAACGAGAAACACACGCAGATGAAGATGAGGTGTTTTACGCACGAATGCACTCACGCGTAGACACTCGCGCGTTCTCGAGATACTGGAGCTACATACATCCCGTCCAGATGCTGACGCGCGTTTTCTCGCTCGCGCGTAAAACGCGCGCTACGCACGGGACTCTCGGCTCGCGTGTAATACGCGCGAGCGCCGCGCGTGTTGAGATACGCGAGTGATATTGTTGCTTCCAGAACTACTATGCGCGCGAGTCCGTGGTAGAGATGGGCAATATTATCTCTACATGAGAGAGTACGGGCATTATCCTTGGCTTTACCCAACCGTGTTTCTCCAGGGTATGCTTGGCTACAATAGTCTAGAGACTAGAAGGAATGTGTATTTGATTACACATTTTTATCGATTGTTGCGCGGTACGATCGACAATACTGAAATTATGCAGAGCATTGGTTTGTATGTTCCTGATAATTACCTTAGACATCGTCAGCATAGATTGTTTCACATTCCAATATACAGGACCAACCTGCCGATGGTTATGCCTGTTGGAAAAGCTACAGCTATGCTGAACAAAATCGCTTTGGATATTGATATATTCCATGTGTCTGAGGGGGTTTTCCGAAGCAGGATTCTCCTACACCTCTGACCAGATTGTACAGGTCACTTTTAATTAGTTAATAATAAATTGTTATTTTGATATACAATATGTATATGGGCATGTATATATGTATGTATATGTATATGTGTATGTATGTATATATATGTGTATAAATTCATAATATGTATGCATTAAACATAAAGTTTGTAATGTACATATTATGTAATAAATAAAAATTGAATTGAATTGAATATTGATTTTGGGTCTGGAATATCTAAAGTTTTTTCGACAAGTTTTTATATAAAACAGAGTTTTTAAAAATTGTGGAGTCATTTCTTTTGTCATATACGCCAACATCTACTGAAATAAAACAATTATTTGCATATCTGGATGCAATATAAATTGGAACACGCGACTCGCGCGTAAAACGCACCCTCTGGACAGGCTCTAAGGATAAATTATAGACATGTTAATAACACATCGCACGAGAAACGACGTCAGACTTGTTAAAAAGTTTGAAATTTATAGACAGGGATAGTACAAACAGGTGACCTACGTATGTATGTACAATAGGGTGTCCCGTCAATGTATGAAGATTTTTTTTTAAATTTCAAGTAAATTTTTCATATGCGTTTATTTTGTTTTTTAATTTTGGTGTATTTTATTTTTCCTTTCAAATTTCAAATTTCCTTTCAAATTCACTGAAACGGAGG
Source organism: Agrypnia vestita (assembly GCA_016648135.1). Lineage (NCBI taxonomy): Eukaryota > Metazoa > Arthropoda > Insecta > Trichoptera > Phryganeidae > Agrypnia > Agrypnia vestita. The sequence continues at coordinate 5,263 of JADDOH010004824.1, read as the reverse complement.
CCTAAAACTCCAAAACTAAACTTTTTTAGACATGAAACAATATTATAAAGTAATATAAACCACAGTTATTCTGTATAAAATAATATAATAAGTTCACTCTGGACGCCCGCCGCCAGCAGACATGCTTTTGCTATCTCTGGGTGACAATACCCTACGCCGAATAGTCCTGCCTACTCTATCAAAACCAATGTTATAAGATTAGATTTTAAGAGTATTTTGTATAATAATTACCTTTAACAGTGGCAAATTATTTTTATACTTATAAATGGCATACTTCTAATATATAAAGTGACATATTTTGTGAACAAAGTGAAGTTAATTCCGAGTAAGTGGAGATACAGTGTGTGGTAAAACTCTAAGTGACTTGGCGTCAAGGAAAGTTCAATTTCCTTAAAGCATCACTTTATATTTTTTATTTTATCTTATAATTATTTTTAGGATTTTATAAGACCAAAAAAACGGTGTAACTTTCTTTCATTCATAATGTGTGGTTCACTTGAAAATTTAATAGTCGTTTATATTTAATTTTAAGTGCTTTCTTAATTAATACCTTTATTTATCCTTATTTTTTATTATTTTTTTTATTTAATTTATGATACAAATACAGTTCTTATATATAACATATCAGATTAAATTTTTTTTTTAAATACTAGGTAGCCATGTAGACATCATCAGTGAAGAGAAGCTCTTGAGTCTGATGAGGGAGCCACAGTTCTTCTTCCTTGTTGTAATATATGGGTACATAGTGTATACAAGTTATATATTAATACAATAAAAAGGTAAATTGATAATGAAAATATAGGAGTTATTTTGTTTTTAATTAATTAATTTAAGTTTGATTTTAGGAAAATTTTAATTTTTTTGATTTGTTCTGAGATGCATCGTATCTCGATAGGTAAGTTATTATAATAATTAATGGCTTTATAAATATAGTGATGACGCATTTGTGTTGTTTTACTTTTAGGCATTATGAATTGGTTTTCATTTCTCATAAGTTTGAAATATCCCTGGTTTTCTGTAAGGTTTTTTTCTTTACATATTTTTAATATGGAAACTTGCTTGAAAATATCAAAAATGGTACTGAAAACATTTAAACAGATCTTTTGTTGGAAATGTAGATTTTTTTAAGTATTACTTTAATGATAATCCTTTGTGATATTTTTACTGAGTTAATGTTTTTCTTATAACAACCTCCCCGTCCGATATCACCGTATATGAGTAGAGAGTGAACAATGGCGTAATAAACATTTTTAATAATTTTTGTACTTAAAATATTTCTTAATCTAACGACTATGTGGATACATTTCCTTATTCTTTTTGCTAGTTCAATGATGTGTCTATTCCACTTGAGGTGTTGATCAATGATCACGCCAAGGTATTTTATTTCGGAGGTGAAGTTGATTAATGTACAATTATTGTTAGGTAGTTTACAGTTCGTATTACATTTTTGCTCATGGATTATAGTACGTAGTCACTATGGTCGTCAATTAATAATATAATAATAATAATTATTATTATTAGTTTTATTCATATCTTATTTTGTAGTGTTACACTTCGACTGCCTAACTAGGGATTACCTGTTTGAAGGCTGTCGAAATGCTTCCCATTTTTTTCGGAAGACGGTCGATTCTGTCTGATCACTGTCCAGTGTCCCAGAGCTGCAACTTACATCCTCTTCCACAGCCGCCAGAAGGGCCTGGTCAACAAAGTTTGAAGAATCAACCCATTCTGGACTACTAGTCTACTGGCCTACCAGCTTTGAAGTGAACAAACCATTCTTGGCATGGCCTTTCGCTAATCATTCCTTGGTTAAAAGATCCTTGAGATTGTTGAGATTGCGAAATTACATCTCTTCTCGACGTGAAGCAGTATAATATGGCGTATATTTGTTTGGGTTTCGATTCGATGTCAAATTAAAACAAAATTCGCGGAAAAAACAATTACACGTTCTTTCAAGTTTACTACGTATTTCTATATATTAGCATTTCTATATATTTCTACATCTAAGTTTTCTTAACAACCAGCCATTACCACCCTCCGTTGGTTATGGGGGTAGATAGCCCTTGGTGTCACATCGTAAGTACGCGAGTTTGGTGGGGGTGGCTGCACGTGGGTAGGAGTGGGTGACGAAAATATGCTTTCGTCACCCACTCCCACCCACGTATGGTGAAACTCTCGAAAGTTCTGAAATGAAAACGTTCTATAAGATTCCCGAAAGCTCTATAAGGTTCCAAACAAGTGGCGGAGTGTGTCGGTGACTCTAGAAGGTTCCAGAACGTTCAATAAATTTCTAGAATGTTCTGGAACGAGAACGTTCTAGAAAATTGTCGAGTATTTTATAAAATTCCAAACAGTGTTGCAGAGTGTGTCGGTGACCATATGAGGTTTCAGAATGTTCGATAAAATTCTAGAATATTCTAGAAGGAAAACATTATAAAATATTCCTGAAAGTTCTATAACGTTCCAAACTAAGAGGCGGAATGTGTAGGTGAGTCTAGAAGCTTCCAGAACGTTTGGTAAAGCTCTAGAAAAAAAATAGAATATCTAGAAGATTTCAGCAAGTTCTATAAAATTTCAGAATGCTCTAGAAAATTTTGGAAGGTTCTCTCTAGAGTTTTATGATTGTGCGCTAAAATATCTGTTGATATTTTGGCAAAGCGAAAACGGTCCAGCAAGGCAATCCAATCACAGGTGCCGAAACCAACAAAAAGGGATCATGTATCCCATGTACGCTATGGGTGCCGACGTCATGAGATTAACATCACTGGCCCTGAGGCGCTGTCATATGGTGTGAGACCGAAAATGTACGCAATGCATGTCCACTTTTTCAGCTCGCGTAATCCATATAACTAAGGCTTAAGTATATGAATAAAAAATATATTTATATTAATAATAAAATGAACTAGGCTGATAATTAATACTAATTTTCAAAAAAAATGTTTTTACTACACTAAAGATTGATAACACCGTTTACTTTCACTATTTCGTACTTGTGACAATTATAATGATTTATATGCTGATGCGTACATAGTCTTCCATAATATTACTAACACCCGATGTAAGACTGAAGGACTACGTGAGGAGTGGGGCGGGAGGTATTGGAGTCGTGTCTAAACTCCCTCCCATACTCAACACATCGTCCCTTAAGTCTTATGTTTAGTATTAGTAATATTACTGAAGATGATCCATCAGCATTGAAATCGTTTTATTTGTAATAATTTACAAACAGAGAAAGTAAACAGTGTTATCATGATTAATATAAATTAACTTTGTTTAAACCACTTATTTATTGAAAAAAATCAACATGTTTTAAAGCCAATGGCTTCTTCATCAGGAAAACAAAAATAATATTTAAATTTCTAATTCAATAGTTAAAAATATTTCAAATGTTATTCAACCAGCTTTTTATACTAATAATAAATTTAAAAAATACATATTAAATAATAAAGATAAGGATAATTTTTAAAAAAAATCGGGTGTTTATAAATTAATTTGTAATGATTGTGATTATTTTTATACTTAAACTTTTATACTTAAAATATTTTTATACTTAAAATTTTATTTTTATACTTATTTTTATACTTTTTTACTTAAAAGACAAGGGTCTAGATGGGGCAACGGTGGAAAAAATAAAACCATTCCACATAACTCCATTCAACTCATTTAAAATCGCGGTTAAAGCGAGTCTAGTAAAGAACTTTCTAGTGGAGGAACTGTGGCCGGAGGGAATTGTTTTCCGAAGATTCAAAGAATCACGCATACCCAACCTTAACCAAAATGCAAACTAAAAATCTAAAGATCATCTCAGTGAACTGTAGATCTGTCCGCAGTTCGGAAAAATTCATATATGACCTGTGTGACTCACATGACGTTGTCTTAATTCAGGAAACGTGGCTACTCCCTACGGACATAGAATTCCTATCTTATATACATCCCAATTTCAACAGCTTGGGTACCTCTGCCGTCAATACATCCATGGGTCCGATGCTCGGCAGGCTGCACGGAGGAGTGGGGGTGCTGTATAGACAAAGTCTCAGGGCTGCCCCCATTGAACAGCTGTCGAATGGCGGGTATTGAAGTGAAACTAACTTCAGAAACATTGTGCATCTTCACCTTGTACTTGCCAACTTGCACTGCAGATCATTTCGAGGAATATGCCAACTGTCTCGCCACCTTGCAAGCAATTATCGACGAAAAGGATTACACCAACTCCATCATTATCGGAGATTTCAACGCAAATCCCGACTCTCTCTTCGGAACAGAACTGAAATCATTTTGTCAAGAGTACGAGTATATATGTGCCGATACCGAAATATTACCAGAAGACTCCTATACGTATATCAGTGACGCGCATCATACAACCAGATGGTTAGACCATTGTCTAGTGACAAAAAATTTATTCAAGCAGATATTAGATATGAAAATACACTACGACGTAGACTGGACAGATCATCGGCCTCTCGAGTTGATCCTACAGACGGACGGAATACCAACAACCGAAGTACTTACAAGCAAGAAAACTGACCGAGCAATATGGAAACCAAATGGTGCATGCGATATCAAAAGGTATAACACTGCTTCACAAGTATTACTACAAATGATTCAAGAAGAGGCTATATGGAATGAGAGAAGCGACAACCCTGCAAGTGCGAATACTGACGCGCTCTACACACGAGTAGTAGACGCACTTCGAAATGCCGCGATCTCAACATTTGACAATCGTAAACATAGCTCGAAACGATATAAACAAATATGCGGATGGAATGATTTTGTTGCACAAAAATATGCGGAATCCAGATACGTGATGTTGCTTTGGATCGAAAATGGCAGACCACTCGTAGGCCCCATCGCAGAGGAAAGGAAATTAAAGCGTGCAGCGTTTAAACTGGCCCTGAAAAAATGTCAGAAGGAAGCAGAGCAAATACAGATGGATAAAATAGCTAGGGACCTAGATAATCGTGACTTCAGACAGTTTTGGAATAAATCGAATAAAAATTGCAATATGCGGTGTAAAATTCCAAGTAATATAAATGGAGAAACGAATCCCAAAGCAATCGCAAACATTTTTGGAGACCATTTTACCACCCTAACTCCGACCTCTCTGATTTCCTCGAGTGGACTGCCAATTAATCGAACAACAACTGAAGGTAAGGTCTGAAGGACTTCGCATACATACAATATGACTTTCAATTACTGTGAACATGGTCAATACCGCCCTGAAACATATGAAAGCTGGTAAATCGGCAGGCCACGACGGACTAAG
>JADDOH010004823.1:0-18420 GCA_016648135.1 Agrypnia vestita | reverse complement strand
CTTAGTAGCATTATAATAATTACTGTATTGCGTAGGTATTGCGCAATCATTACACTCGGTCTACAACTAACTCTTAGGATCATATTCATATTATCTATTACGGTTAATTATTTTCACTACCGAAATGTATTTATTTTGGGAATATTTGAGTTCGGAATAATTATGTGTAATTAAATATCACGATTGCTTGTGTGATATTGGTTCAAATTGTACAAGGATTCCGTTCCAAACGGGTGTATTTTTATGCAAAGCGAATTTCATACCGTTTATGCTAAAATTTGAATACACGGATTTCTATATGAATTACTTAGTAGCATTATAATAATTACTGTATTGCGTAGGTATTGCGCAATCATTACACTCGGTCTACAACTAACTCTTAGGATCATATTCATATTATCTATTACGGTTAATTATTTTCACTATCGAAATGTATTTATTTTGGGAATATTTGAGTTCGGAATAATTATGTGTAATTAAATATCACGATTGCTTGTGTGATATTGGTTCAAATTGTACAAGGATTCCGTTCCAAACGGGTGTATTTTTGTGCAAAGCTAATTTCATACCGTTTATGCTAAAATTTGAAAACACGGATTTCTATATGAATTACTTAGTAGCATTATAATAATTACTGTATTGCAAAGTATTGCGCAATCCGGTCTTCAGTTAACTCTTTATGATTTGAGTACCTCGGTACATCTAGCTTAACAAGTAGCTTCAGAATGACGAGTAAAGGACAGAATGGGGAAGTCTAACTAAAGATTGGGGATATCTGGTTTGTGTTAGCCTAGCTGGCAGAGGGGTGGATGATTGCCGGCACTTGGGCGTGGAACCCGCACAAGCCCCTGCAGGGCCCCTTAAAGGCGGGGTCCTCCTTGTTGCTCGGGGTCGTCAATAAACCGACCACCTAACCTCATCTGGCGCAAACTACTTAAACCAACAAAAAGGTTCCCTTTGTCTTTGGAAGGATTTCCATGCTTGAATGCTGTAAAATCTTGATAGAAAACGTTAACTTCTATTTCGTCCTCTGTAAGAAAGACAGGGCCAGAATAAATATAAAAAGCATTCACTCATATGGAATAGCTGGGATATTATAAATATGTTACTAACACTCTAACATTTGTCCAAAGTAAATGTTGCAAGATGCAGAATCGTGGGACGCCGCTCTGAAAAGGCATAATGAGATTGCACAATAATTTGTAACATCGCTGACTATGCCCGCAAAGGAGGCTAATGTCGTCATCAATTCGTACCAAAAGAGTACATGATTCTTCAAACACCGGCCTAAAAGAAAGGCGCCTCAAGACAACACACATCATCAGAAACTCGTACCAAAAGAGTACGTACATCTCAATCATAAGCCTAAAAGAGAGGCGTCACAGGATCACATCTCGTAAAGAAGAGATAGAGTCTCGGGATGCAGTAAGTTCCGGAGGAACAAGGGGGGCCGTTTAGTCACTTAGGAAGTCGGCCACCGGGTTTAGGCGGGCGCGGAGCCTCAACCCCTCTCAGCAGAGATGCTGAGGGTTTAAAAAACCAAAATTTAGCATTCAAAGAAACTATTATTTCATATAAACTCACGGGCTGTTGTAGAATCCTTTCGAACAAACCATCCCCGAGACCTTATCTACTTATTTATAAAGAAGTTTCATTTCAAAAATGTCTTATTTCGTAGATAGCAAATATATGTATTATTTTCCCCAGGAATTAATATGAACAGGTTCATACACGTCTAAGACGACACCATTCAAGGTAAGAATATGTTAATATAAAGTGTTTAAAATTATTAGTTTCAGTGTTATTTAATATGTGAATTTCTCCTCTTTATGCCGTTCGATTGATTTTATTGGGTTGTTTCCAAACGGAAATGTTTTATTTCTAATACACGAATTCTTCTGGTGAACGTATTTTATTGTAACATAAATGTATAGATTATTAGGTTCGTTAGATGTTTTTATTACGTAATATTATGCAATTGTTTCCACACTGCTCCTATAAAAGAATTTGAAGTTATTACGATACACAACGGGGTCCTTCATCCATTAGACGATTCATGTGCCAATTCAACGACGTATTACGAATAGTATATATTGTATTTATCGAGATTTAGTCGCATTTATTATTTCTAGTGAGGTTTTTAGTATTGGTTCCAGGCGCCATTATGAGGCGGAAATAGTTCATATTCATAGCCCGACTGCAATAGGTATTTTTGTCGCGTAAGAGGTAGCACTTTTAGGAATATAACTGTGTTTTATGTTTCGTCCCTGACGGACAGGATGGTATAGCTGTGGCTATTTAGGTAATATACTTAGTAAATGCAAAGGGCATTAGGTATTATCAATATAGTATGCGAACCCAAGATGTTAGAAATATTTTTAGTTAATATTTTTAGTTAAAGCATTCAAAAGCGCAATTTTCAGTTAATAATTATTTTCAGTAAATGTATAGTTAGCACTGGCAGAGCATGAATATTGTATAGAATACATTATTTATAATATTTCAAGAAGGTATAATATTTTAATCCGCGATCCTTTTATAGTTACAGCGTATCTGTCGACCTCAGCCGTTGCCACCCGCGCCATACAACTATTTTCGCTAACATCATACAGCAAATGACTTTATTCATTGCAATGAAATTTATATTATTTAATATTATTTACCACGACGTATTTTTGACGGGTCACCCCATTGGATGCCCACTATCTACTAGGATTCATCACATTATTAGCCGCGGCCAGGAGTTGGCAAATTAATTGAATATAATAGATAAAATTTAAAATTCAACTCGCGTCAACTATTTTACGACTGTATAATATTTTTCATATAACAGAAAACATCTCTAGAAAATACCGTCATTTGACGAGGACCCACTATCTACCTGGATCATTACAACCTCAGTTATATCAAAGCTAAACTTTAATACCAACCATCGTATGGTAAGAGCATCTCTTAAACTAACACCAAATAAGAGGCCTAGAAGGCATTTCACACCACCCAGTTTGGCCCATGATCCAGAAAACAATAAAATAATGGCCGGTTCCTTATCAATACTCCACAAGGAAATACTGAAGTCAGGTGGAAAAGATCTTAAGGCGAACTACACTAAATTGCAGAACCAACTTACAAATTTCAACAAAAGCAAACCATCAAACCATAAATACAGATTAAGTGAGAAAACACTACAGTTAATTCAGGAAAGAAAACATTTATTTAATAGTAAAATGAGGAAAGAAAATATTCAACTTATCACCAAACTGATTAAGGAAATTAAGGAAGGTATCAGGAAGGATAGAAAAATAACAAGACTACAAACATTGGAAAAACATATTTTAACCACTGGCGGAACAAGAAAAGCTTTAAAAGAGCTACGAGAAACAAACTCATGGATACCAAGCTTGAAATATGATCACTGTTATATAACACACCGAAAAGATATAAACAAAGTAGCCACAAACTTCTATCAGGATCTATATTCCAACCATGACAATGCCAATTGAAAAACCTATAGCATCCCTAGACCTAACTTATGTTCCTCAGACCGAGAACCTGAAATTTTATACAACGAAGTCAGGAAAGCAATACTAAGTCAAAAACTAGAATAAACACCAGGACCAGATAAAATTACAAATGAGATACTAAAAGGTACATTGGATGAACTGGTTCCCGCTCTTACTCAAATTTTCAATAACATTATGATATCAGGACATACACCAGAACAGTGGGAAACATCTCATATAATTCTTATATACAAAAAAGGTCCAAAAGAAGACATAGGTAATTACAGACCAATAAGTTTAATGTCCAACATATATAAAGTTTTTTCTAAGATCATCCTAGATCGTATAAGCACCAAATTAGACGAAAATCAACCAATAAAACAGGCCGGCTTTAGAAAACACTTTGCCACAAAGCGAGAAAATTGGACTGTCCATGAATATCAACAAAACAAAATTATTAACAAACTCAGACAAAGGAGAAATTACAATAAATAAGCAACCGCTTGAATATGTAGAGGAGTACATATACTTGGGTCAGATCATCTCCCACACTGATCAAACAGACAAAGAAGTTAAAAAACGGATTGCAAATGGATGGAAAAAATACTGGTCACTCAAAGAAATTATGAAGGCCACCGATCTCAGTATGGACACAAAACGGAGAGTCTACAATACCTGCATTCTTCCCTGCATCACATATGGCTGCGAAACATGGTCTCTCTCAAAACATCATAGAGCCATGCTGCAAGGATGCCAAAGAGCGATGGAGAGAAGCATGACAGGTATCAAGAAGCAAGAAAAGAAACAAAGCACCTTTATAAGAGCCAAAACGAAGGTTATGGATGTACTAACGAAGATAGACCAACTGAAATGGAGATGGATAGGCCATATGCTAAGGAGCACTCAGGAAAAGTGGAGTAAAATTGTTACATGCTGGTACCCCAGAGATGGGAAAAGGAAAAGGGGAAGACAGCCCAAGAGATGGGAGGATGAACTAAAATTAACAGCAGGCCCTTTCTGGAGAAGGGTCGCCAGGGATAGAAGTCAATGGAAATTGTTGGAGGAGGCCTTTGCCAAAAGGCACACTGAACTTAGAGATATTCTTTAAACAGGGAAAGCATTTTATCTTACACAAAAATCTAAGTTCAGGATAAAGGGCTAATTGATTGATTGATTGATATAAAACGCTAAATAAAAACAAATTTAAAAAATGGTTTTTTACACTTTATGTACATATCATAACGCCATAAGATGTTTAAAAATAATCTTCGCATATTCCCACCCTCAAATACATATTTTAAATACATATTCCTCATCTTTACAACACTACATAAGCTAATGGCACGTAAACCGCTTCGAAATTATAATTACTGTTATCTCGAAATAAGCAAACAGTACAGACTCCTAGAACAATAGAATAATCCTTAAATCGAGAAACTCATCAGAATTATTTCAAGCTTTAATTTACATATAAATAAAGGGATGTGTATTATGGCTGTTCAACCATAGTTATGAATTAATAGTTTTTATCTGGTACCTCATCGGTGGCATGCTTGCTTAGGTTCATTTTGGTTCAGATTAGGATAGATGTAAGTTTATGAGTTACTCTCTACTAATTTTATTTAAATTAACTTTGTACATATATATTCTTCCTTCATCTCATTTTCTTTTTTTTCTTTTTTTTTTGGTTTTGGTTTTACTTATATTATCTATATCATGTATACATATATACCTATGTGTAGGTAGATATATCATGTCTTATTCTATTTCTTGTATTGTTGTTTACTATTGTTGTATATTCATTTATTTATGGACTTCATTGCATTCCGCGCTTAGATGTTATTGTCATCCTATTTAATAAACAAATAAATAAGGTTTTCCTCTCCTCGCCCTTGCACCTAATAGACAGAGAAGGGGTTTTGTGTGGATGCCTCCCCGCGCCACTTGCACTTATATAAGTTTAAGTGACGTAGGGAAGTTGACCACTTCAGTATTAAAAAATGCTGAATTGATGGCGAAAGTGCAGGGCCGATATGGGAGCTATTGCTCATAAAACTACCCTGGGTAAGTAGTGACTCACTGTACATATATATTAAGAATATTTATTTTGTCAGAAGTTATAAGTTAGTTTCAGAAATCCAAAATGTTTTTAAACTAGTCATTTATGAATTGTAATTAATTTTTGCGTCGGGCGATTTTGATTCCACTGTAGCTTTACTAAATTATAATGTACAAGTTAAAATATTTAAAGGAATTAATTTGTGATAGAGTAAGGAAATTGACAGGGAGATATTAAAAAGAGAATACATTAAATAACGGAATATTCGATAAATTTAATTAGGTATTTGTTAATTACCTATTTTACATTTAGTGCTAGGGATTCTTTTATTTTTAACATTTCTAAATTATTAAACCTGTAATGCTGAAAAATAGACTTTCAATCTTGTTTTCTTTTTTAAATGTCTCTAAAAGAAAGATGTCTAATAAGAAGGTAACATATAGTTACTAAGGCGTTAAGAGTGTTATTTTATTAAATTATTAAAACGGCAAAGTTATAGTTGTACAGAAACGGGTTGGAATTATAATTAATCAGTATAGTTTCTAAAAAAATGTTAATAATCTTATTAGCATTAATTACAGGCGCATAGTTTAAAAATAACCAGAATAAATATGTATATGCTGACTAATTTAGTCCCTAAAATCCCACAGCGCCTGGTGGCCTCAAAAATACAATCGCGCCGCTGGTCTTCTCTCGCATTTTAATAACCCTCCCTTCAGATGTGAATTTGATTGCCTCTGTTTAGTCCAACAAACCCTACCTTTTGCCGTACGTGACGATCCGAAGGTCCTGCCACAAGTCATAAAGCTCTACGTACGCCACTCTTCACAATCAAGTCACAATCACGCTCCACGGAAGGCTAAATGGGGAATTAATTTTGTTTTTTTGGGATAACTGTGACATGATTCAATCGTTTTCATCAATAATTAATTTCCTATCAATTCTTGTGTTGTTGTTCACGTTTGTTGTTTGCACATATTGCTCATATAATAATATAATAAAAAGTAAAAATAAAAAGTTTGTTATACGAGTAGAGAAATGTCAAGACATCGAAGTTTCTTTGTGACGAAAATACTGTATTTAATTTAATATTTGAACTCTGGATGAAGCGATTCACACATGTGTGCGAAACACACTGATTTCTACCAACTTTTTTAAAAACCATATTATTACATACTTATTTTATATAATATTCATCAAAAACTTAAAACTCCAGATTGCATTGAGTGGTCTGCGTGATGATATAAATATGGTTTCGACATCAAATAAACAGGTTTTTTAAAGAACACCCATATATCGTGGAGGTCCGACGTTAGAATCCATGTATGGGTAACAAAATATTTATGTACCTATTTTAATCTAAAATAATTTATATGCCATTCCTGCTTAACTGTTGGGTGTTGAAATTGTACTATTATATATGTACCTAAAAATAAAAACACGGGATGTTATTTCTGCTTCCTGTCAATACACCGCATTCCCCTCAATCAACATTTCACACTTATGTAGATTCACGTCTACTTTCTACCATATAGATTCACGGCTTTTTTATAAAGGCCTCGTCTAAAATTGCAAAAGTCGTATTTGTAAATTAATGAAGTAATTACGTGGGCATAAATAAAAACGTCCCGTCTATTTTTGAGCGTTGGGATAACAATCACCAAAATAACAATCTTGTTCTTTCAATCAGAATACGACCGATTATATTAGTCACTTATTATGAATATCATTTGTTTAGTTATGCTGATTTTTTTACTGGCAGTAAAAATAAATTTAAATTATTGAATAATAAAATTATATGAAAATTCAAGAAACGTAAATGCCACGCTATTCTTTAGCGCACTTTAAGAATAGCGTTTCGCCTTCCTTAAAAATAAAATACTGATGTCTACATATCGGCATTGTTTCCAAAATGTTTTTATATCATTTCAATCCAATTTTTTTTGCATTTTACCATGATGAATGAACTTGTTTTATTTAAATTTATCTTAAAAAATCGAAAGTTGAGTTACTGATAAGACCAAGTAGATTAGAGACATTGGATCACTACGATGATACTTGGACAGTCACAAAGAAAAACTAAGTAATTATAATTTTTTCAAATTATTTTTATTTAAATTTTTGCATATAATTAATACAGAAATAAAATATTTCTTTAATAAAAATTTTAGGATTGCTTTATGCGGTATCCAAATATTCATAATTAAGGCTTATCATGACATACGTGTGTTTATTACCTACATAGATAAAAAAATAACATCTTATTAAGTTACATAAATATTAACAATCAAGTTTCATACGACCATTTTTTTCGACCTGTAGTTATGTATATTTAATATTGTTCCAGGTGAAATCACAATAGTTTCAAACAAATACAGAGGAGATATCTGAATATTCGCGAACTAAATGTACCTTCAAGCTAAAATTTCGCGGTGCAAATCTGTTTTCATAAAATTTCACGCATAAAGTTTGACTCGAAATGTAACCGTCAGGGACATCTCATAGACACAGGCATATAAGAGGCGGAATATGAAAATAAGATTTAAGGCGTTACACCGTCCTGTGAGAGTAAAATCTAGGTAGAAATGCTTTACAAAAAGATTAATTATTTTTATTGGCACTTAATAATAATTACATACTAAATTATTATTTTCATTTTATGTGGTATCGTACCGTGTTTTTATGACCTTTTCACTAAGCAATGACTGGCTCTTTATTAACAAACCGTATTAAATAAATAAATAAATTTGGAAAAATTTTACAAAAGTAATCAAAGAAAAAAATGTGTCGGGAAAATATCTTTGGACAAAACCCTTAAAATTATGCCGTAAAATCTGGTGAAAAGTGGCAGTGCTGCATTTTCTACCCAGGAACGAAATAGAATGGATATAAAACAATACATTTTCAAATTATTATTTCTAAATATATATTTCAATTTAAATGCTTTAAATTAACTCCTAAAAAATATCGCCGTATGCCTTTTCAATTATTTCAGTCGATTTCCTTAGCTTTATCTCCTCGAATTTGCCGCGTTTATTTAAGTATTCGACAAGATAGTTAAGATACGTGTATTTGCATATTTTCACATGATAACAAAGCACGAATTCGACTTTAATTTCTACATATGTAGGAGTAAATGCTTTTCATGCGAGGTAACGAAACGACGGCATATTATAATCAATTTTCAATCAAGATATTAATTAATAATATTCGGTATGGTTAATTTGCATTTATATTATAAGATAGGATCAATTAACTTATGATAATTTGATTTGTCGTTTTAGATTAAACAATTAATTTCCGTGGATTCAATTAACTACAAAATTGGAAAATACTCATGTCTTGGATTGTAAATTACATTTGACTATGATAGACCTGATAACAAAGTAGCAAAACTACATAGGTGGATTCCTTCCTCGATAACGAGCTGAAAATGATCAAGCATGCATGACCTGACCAATAATTATTCAACACGTATTAAACGAATAAATTTTTCATAATCGATATATTACTCTAATGATAGTTCAACTTTTTGCCAAAAATAAGCTAGAAGTTTTGAAAAAAAATGCAAATGATATTGCATATCTCCTTAACTATTGGTCATGTTTGTTTCAACATTTTCGATTCATTATCGAGGCAGTTATCCACCTGTAAAGTTTTTGCTACTAGCTATGAGATAGCCTGTACATAGGTACCTACCGTACGTATGATATTATGATTCCTTGAAAGGAAAATTATTTCCGGAAAAAATAGACGCAACTTAAAATTATACGTAAAAGTTTAAACTTGAAAGGTACAGGATGTGGCAAAAAACGTTTCTGATTTCCTTCTCGCATTACTGGGCAGATCGCAGTAGGGTCTCCCCGTAGCACCTTCCTGTTTTCAGCTATCATCATGGGAATTTGGGTGACCCGAAATCCTGAGGGGTCCTGCTCAGTGGTCCTGATGTACCCTTGACCATGCTGCCCTACATCGGTCTTTCTTTGTTTTCTTTTAATAATCTTGCTTGCAATTTCACTTTGTCTGTTTGTTACTTCTATTTTCTCTTCACATTCTTGTTAATTTTATTGTGTTTTCTATCGTTATTTTCCATTTTATTTGCACAACCATGTTATCTTTCTGTTTTGTATCATATTTTGTCAATTTTACGTTGTTTCTCTTGATCGGTGTCATACCGGTGGTTTTACCTTTTCTGACACAAGTGCTACATGTTTTTATTTTTGTTTTGTCCCTTTCCCTCCAAGGAGGGGTGTTGATTTATTTTTTGTCCCGTGCGATGTCTCCTCGGGTGTCCTTATGTTGTATTTTTTAGATTATAGATGTTCTTTTATTGTAATTTGTAAAACCTCTTTTAAAAAATAAAGACTTTTAGCATGGGACATTGAAGGTTTTGCGCGACCGACTCGCCTGGTCTTGTTTCTTGTAATGCTGGGACGCAAGGCCGGGCGGAGAGGACGCTTAAGCATAAAATAATGCCAACCAGGCGGCGAATGTGTTGGGCTGATATGGACGCTTCGGCGCAGCCAGCCAAAACAGCCCAGGATATGTGGTGGGTCACCTTCAATATCATCATGGCAATGTATGCACCGTGCGTATTGAAGTGTATCAAAACAGCAAATATGTGATAGCGACGCAGATAGCTTTACATGCAATTATAATTACAATTAATTGTAATAATGTCGAAGAAATTCTAGTAATATATAGTTCAAAGTACTGACTGTACGCCGCTGGTATATTATTTTCGACATGAATTTTATAAGAATATCCGCATTAGATATTACTGACTAGGTTTGTGAGTTTCTATATATGAAATAAAAATTCTTCCACACGTGGTGAATATGTTATTCTACTTTTTCGCAGGGCCCAGTTTCCTTCAGTGGAGCAGATCGCGTTGGTACATCTGCCTTCTATCAGGTACAAGGTAAGACCTCAATACTTCATAGCATTCATCGATCACCTACCCTTTTATTGAAAGTACTGATATCTTTAAAATATATGTTTACACTTAAAATAAATCAAGCAGAATGACAAAAAAATTGTCCATTTGTTGAATTATTCGAATGTTTTAAATCTATTGTACCTACATATCTGATTTAGGCTGAAATCTCCGCCTCCTCTTATGAATATCAATTCTATTGAGAATTTTCAAATCAATGTATCTGTCGCAGCATTCAAACGCATTTCTCGAGAAATTTATGTTGAAAAACATCTTGGACGAAAAAAGAAGACAACCTTACTCCTCAAAGCTATTTTCAAAACTTATTTATTTTAATATTGCTGCACTTACCTCACGAAAAATCACTAAACACTTAACACTGATGTCTTAAGTGCGTAGGAATAGATTAAATTCCCCGAAAATAAAACTTTTTATAGTCACTAATAGAACTTATATTTAACTCGCTTACTCGACACAACAAATTGATTGTAATTCACTTTATGTGTTATTAGGGTAATATCTTTAATTGAATATTTTTATGAGAGATAAATGAAAATAAACATAATTTTAATATTCCACTCAAATAAGGCATGTAAGCTTGCGATATGAAATGTCAAGACAGAATATCACGGCCAACCTTAAATTCATTAGTATGATTTGCGGCCAACCTGGTAAATGTTACGCTTTAATCCCGGTTTTATATATATAGAAGTTGTCATGGGTGCCGGGATTCATCGGCATTACCGCTTCAGGATCGAACGAGAGCCATAAACCGAAATCCCGCACGTAGCGCTGTGGACTGAACGGGGGATATACGTGACGTATCGTCGACCGCACGCCGCCGATTTAGATTAATTTATTTAGGACGTTTAGATTTAGAATGCAGAGGCATTTCTGGCCATCCTTCGATGATTTATTCCGAGGCTCTTAATGTCCAGCTCATAAAACCTAGATCATCAAATGTAAATTACTTTTGTAACGTTTCCATTTTGTAACCTGTGACAACAAAATATTTGGGCCAGCAAACAAAATATTAATCGAGATAAATTTCATAAGATGTCTAGAAAAATCTTTCAATCGAAAAAATATTTTTTCCACCGGAACTTTAACCAGAACCCGGAACATTCCCAATTTCACCATAGTAACACTATATATTACCGTCCCATTGTGATCTGCGATATTGGATATTATTTTTAGCGAGGCATATTTATCCTTAACCCGAGTCACTGTGACCATAATGAGCCAGATGCAATCATAATCCCAGTAGGTAATAGTAGGTAACTACCTACCTTTATTTTCTTGATGATTAAATTTTCACTGTCTTTCTAAGTGATTTATCTTATTTTGTTTTAATTATCAAGGAACCATGTTTTAAAAAAATCGCAACTTTTTCATTTAAAAACAACGTCGGCGTTACAAAGTGTTAAATTTCGATAATGTGTACATTATCTAGCATATATGTATGCACTATCAATTATCGTTAATCAATATCGAAAGATAATGTATACACTATACTAGTTAACATATACAATAACAACATTTCTATTATCATCATCATCATCATCATCATCATCTTTATCCTTGTCCAAGTAGGGTCGGGAGGCCAAAGGCTCGACAGTGTGCTTCCAAATTCCCCTGTTTTGTGCTGCTTCCGTTGTGTCAACCAGTCGAGACACATTTTTTCTTCTGTCGATTCTCCCAGCTTAATCTGGGGCGACCCAGATTTTTAAAAACTTATTTCCGATAAGTTTTAGGTTTCATAGATTTCAGATAAATTTCCTCGAGTAGGTAGCGCCAGGTGTTTTGCGTTTATCTCAGTGGGATATGA
Source organism: Agrypnia vestita (assembly GCA_016648135.1). Lineage (NCBI taxonomy): Eukaryota > Metazoa > Arthropoda > Insecta > Trichoptera > Phryganeidae > Agrypnia > Agrypnia vestita. The sequence goes on along the minus strand of JADDOH010004823.1, from coordinate 6,097 downwards.
TATAGAGTATGATTTCAGAGGGAGAGGCCGTCCCCGTGGCGCTGTTCTCCCCGGGGGCGGCGCGCCTGGAGCTGGCGTGCCCGCTGTGCCGGGCGGTGCGCTGGGCGGGCGGGCAGGTGCCGGCGGCGCGCCGCCTCTTCAAGCGCCGCATCGAGACCATCGCGCCCGCCGCCTTCCTGGCCGTCACGGCGCTCGCGGCCGTCGGCCTCGTGCTGGCCGGCGCCTTCCTCGCCTTCAACCTGCACTTCCGCAAGATCAAGTGCGTCGACCGCATTTAGAATGATCCTTAAATTAGATGAAAAACATTACAAGCAGCCATGACTTAATATCAATAATTATGGAGATATGCCACATCAAAGTTTGCATTTTTTTTTAATTATTTTTTCTGATCTATTTTTTGTTAAACGTTGGACTATCATTGCAATAACTTATATCAAATAATAAAATTCATTCCTTTTACTACAAGTCAAATAATATTAAAAAAAACCTTCCAATTCCAATTGGAAAACATTCCAACTGGAATTTCTGCAGGATTTTTATCATTTTCTTTAACTTGTATTGAAACAAATTAATTTTTCGTAATCGATTAAAGTTACTATAATGATAGTTTAACTTTTTTGTAAAAAATAAGTCAGAAATATTGAACTAAAAATGCAAACTTTAATATTGCGTAACTCCGTAACTGTCATGGCTGCTTGAACATTTTCGACTCACAATCAAGGCAGGAATATAGTCCTGCGAGGTCGTTAATGTTTTCCAAATAAACCTGTATATAGTATAGTCTTCAGAAAATATTTCAGGTTTCATACTATAACGTAAATCTGGCGGTCGCTAGCTCCTGCTCCATTCACCTTGGTAAAAAAAAATTATTAGATTCAGATACAAATAAGTAATTGGTTAGGTACTAACAAAATAAGCTGAAGTTACTGGTGTAGGTAAGAGTAGTTGGGTGATCGCGCATAAAGGTATAATATAATTTAAAAAAAGGTAAAAATAAAATAAATAATTTTGAAAGACTAGAAATTAAAAGAAATTTGAAATCGAGTATTAATTTGCTTAACATTTTATTATTTTCTATCTTTCTATTCTTTATATTTCTATAAATATTACTTTCATCCTCTCTTTCATAATTCTTCTCCTCTTCTCTCAATTTTCCCATTTACCAGCACCTTCTGTTCACCAAAAGAATAATGAATTGTTAGAGAATCATCAACATCAAAGGGTAGACAACCCGGCGTCGGTCACGATTTCTTTTTACGCTTCAACAGGCTAAGAGGTCCAGTTACAGAAGCGAAACCCATTACAAAACACCCAGGCTTTAATAAATCGCACAGATTAATTGTGACCTCACAGGGAATTGAACCTGGAACCCTAGGTGTGGGAAACTAGTGTCATGTCCACTGGGCTACGAGGGCCGCACGATTATCAGCAAAATCTTCTCCTCCAGTCCCTGTCCAACCTAGCACCTAGTTACTGACCAGTTGATAGATAATTTTATTATGTGTTCAGGGATATCACAGCCAATTTATAATATAGAAAATAAAAAGTAAGCGTCATTTCAGGTCGATTAAGCTTTCATCTCCGAGACTGAACAATATGACAATCGTCGGCTGTATGTTTGTGTACAGTGCTGTGGCCCTCCTTGGCCTGGATCACGCTACGTTACCACCACCGGTGCATTTTTCTGTTGTCTGCACGGTAATTATACATTTACGAAAACTTAATGACAAAGTTATAATAAAAAAACCTGCACTTAATGTATAAAAGATTATTAACTTGGGATATTTTCATTTTTCAGGCTCGCGTGTATCTTTTGTCTGCTGGATTTTCCCTAGCATTTGGATCAATGTTTGCTAAGACCTACAGAGTTCATAGGATTTTTGTTGGGTAAGTTTTTTTAATTGCACCTAATGTTAGTAATGCAGCAAACGTGTATTTATTAGATTACGCGCGCGCATTTCAGGTAAACCAGGTTCAAATAATAATCCTCCAATCTACAAGATTTACTCAATATCTCTATTAAAATTTTATATATTAGATCATAATATTATATGAACACAAACATCTCCACGGGTACCTAATAAACACAACGGTCAATAAAAATCGCTTTTATTCAATTTTTTGACATAATCCAAAAGCTGTATCTAGCAACACACAAGAGCAACAATTTATATTAAAGTGTATTATATAATTACATATTTAAAAAAAAATTATTTAGGAAAGTATTTTCATGTTATCATAGAATTTATTTAAACTTCATAGTTAAAATAATTTATAAACTTTTTTAAAGTTTTAATGTCAAAAATAATGTAGGTATTGGCATATATCCCAAAAATTATAATGGAGTTCGAGAGACGAAAGAGTGACTAAGTTTGATGTGATAGTAAATAATAAAAACTTAAGAGCAAGTGAACAGACCGGAATTCAATCAGATCCCCATATTGAAGAAACATAACTAATAGATAATATTAAAATCCCTTTACAGGAGTCGCAGTGGATTGTGTAAAAACAAATTACTACAGGACACACAACTCATATCCTTAATATGCGCATTACTTCTAATTGATGGGCTTATTGTGACGCTGTGGGTGGCTATAGACCCGATGCAGAGACATTTGAAGAACCTTACTATTGAAATCAGCGCGGTGGACCGAGGAGTTGTGTATCAACCGCAGGTTAACATTAATCAAAATTTAAATTTTCTCGCATTTATAATCATTTCGCAGTACCTACCAAATCTCTACTTTGAAGTCAGGAAATATGTATAAAAATAATTTAATATTCCACTATTTCAAAGCTATGTTTAGATGACTCTTGATGTGATTAAACATGGGCCTAAGAAATAAATAGTTTCTTCATAAATGGATAATTGTTTTGTCTTTAGAAACTGCACCCAGTCCAAAGTTTGAAAAATGCTTTACATTATGACATTTTTATGAAAGACTGAAATATATAAATGAAATAACTTTGCAGGTGGAAGTTTGCCGATCCCAGCACACAACCGGATGGTTGGGTGCCCTCTACGTGTACAAAGGTCTTCTTTTAATAGTCGGCGTATTCATGGCTTGGGAAACCAGGCATGTGAAGATATCAGCTTTGAATGACTCTCAGTACATTGGAATAAGTGTGTACAGCGTGGTCATCACCAGCGGAATAGTGGTGGTGCTGGCTAATATTATTTCTGAGCGAGCTACTCTGGCCTATGTCACTATAACAACTCTCATTCTTATTTCAACAACAGCTACCTTGTGTTTGCTGTTCATACCAAAGCTCCTGGCCATACTTAAAAAAGGTATTAAAAAAATGTTTAATAAACATTTTCTCATTTACAACTATACATACTTTGATTGTTATATATTTAATAAAGGCACACAAATTGAAGTGCGCTGATCGCTGTCAGATAGTCTACACTAGAAATTTAATAAAAAAATATACATTTTCTCTGTTCACAAATATGTGTAACATTTTTACTAGCAAAGCTAACATATTAACACACTAGTATAAAACAAATACATACGTACCATAATCATAAGTGTACTATAAATTGTCTTAACAGCAAAGTAATAGGTACTTGAAAATATATGTACCATAATATAAGGGTACTATAAATTGTCTTAACAACTACAAAGTAATAGGTACTTGAAAACATTTAAAAAAAAATATTGAAATTTCAAGTACGTGAATACATATCAACTGTCCCTACGTATACCGTTGAGTATGCGAAAATTTCATTTTTATTTTACTCTCTTAAATCAACCGATTTAATCTATGTATTCAGATAATGTTTAAAAAAGTTTAATATTCCTTTAATATTTGCTTTTTTTTAAATGAAAATTCAATTTTTTTTTACATTGTTCAAAAATATGCAGTAAATTGGATGGTTTAAGATAGTAAAACGAAAAAAGAATTTTTGCAGATTCAAAAATATATTACATTGCCATGTACCTCTAGACCAGGGGCGAGCAGTGAGAACAAGAAGACTAATCATATGTTTTGAAAAGAAACTGAAATAAGAGATACATATACCTCGTAATATTCCAATTACAATAGTTAACATTTAACCTATTATTCAGATTTTAATATTTCATAACATAATATTCTGCCAAATAATTATTTAATTTTCTTCCAATTATGTTTAAATAAAGTCATGCTTCTCCTTCTCACTGCACGTCCTTGCTCTGGACGCACCCTCTTAATAAATAAAACATTCGTGGATTTATCTGATTTCATTTACAAATTGATTAAAGATTAGGACTTTTTACATCAGCTAAAATTTAATATTCGTTAGGTTATATTGTATCAAAGAAATATTTTTAATCTTGTTTGCGTTCTCTAGATGAACCACGCTATAAGAAAGAAAATTTTGACAATCAGTATTTTAACTTTGTATATTAAATGACCATTATGTAAAACAACTAAAAAATGTGTTTGATACAAAAATATGAACTCATATTCAAAATTATTTATTTTTTTAATACGATGAATAAAAGAAAACTAAAATATTTTTTATTGAATATAAAATACAGAAGACAATACAGACCCGATTATACAGAGCATGGGCCTAAAATTGGAGTGCAATACCAGAAGATTCCTAACCGATGACAAACGGGAGTTGCAGTACCGAGTAGAAATACAAAACAAAGTGTACCGCAGGGAAATGGCAGCATTGGATAAAGAGATTAACCGACTTGAGAGATTATTATTGGATTCAAACCCCAATTCTAACACTTCATCCAATACATCACTCACTCAACACAGAAAGGTATATTATTATTATTGCTACTCGAGAAAGAATACATTAGGCTCTCCATCATCAGGGGTGGTAAAAACCCCACATATTCTCCGCAAAATAAACCGTACAAAAATTAAAACAAAAACAAAAAATTCTCCTAGGATATACTTAATGTGCGAGCATAACTAATTAACCAACTCGCTTTCTGGTCTAGTGGTTAAGACACTCACTCACCTGGTGATCGAATCCAGTGAGTCCTATTTTCATAACACAAGCTTTATATAGCTTAATTTGAAAATAGGAAGAATATTGATACATTATATTCAAGAACACATTCTTATTGTGAAGTTGCAATTTTTTCAGAACAAAGTTCTGTGAAATTTAAAACCAAATTAATTAATCAATTAGAAAGACATACAGAAAAATCAAATCCACGAAAAAATATTTGGCTGCTACCGAGATTCGGACCACGGATTTCCTCCTTTCCGGTGCAGGCGCATTATCCAATTACGCTATATTAGCACTGTATATTTCCGTGAACATATATTTATTATATATATTTTCTCATAAGAAAAAAAATAAAGATCAATACTAAGTCAACAGTCATGCATTCGTAATTTACAAGAATTGCATCTGGCATGCATCAAAAGTGAATATAAGACCCTCCAAATAAATTAGTATATCATCAACCGAAATCTCCTGTCTGAAATTTGTTTATATATTTCAAGATGTTATTTATTATACGAAAAAAAATTATTATATGAAACATAAATTTCATAATTTTGCACTGCTCCAGTTAATCTATAACCCGACTAACGCAACACCAATAATGGAGGGTCTACTGAACAGCCACAATATTCTTATTTTCTATTTATATCAGAGTTTGAATGTAATTATTTCTCTATATTAAATGTTATTTAAATAATTTTAGGCGGAACTCACAGTCATTCAAGAAAATTCTGGGCGAAAACACTCCAGGGAAGAATATGCTCGAACTGCCAGTATCAGCGGTGGATTACCACTACTTTTACTATCTGTTCTTCCTCCAGTCATCCCTAGAGCTAGCTGGCCATCATCAGAAAATGCGCAATTGCCGATGAGACGCAGCGTCACTTTTAGTTCCGAGCCTAAACTGGATGAAAATAAAAGTCAACCGGCAATAGACCTGTACAACTTACGGTTGTTAAATAAAAGGCACGAAGAAAATATTGGGTTATTAGCACGGATTAGAAACTTATTCGGTAGTAGGCCATCCAGCAGAAAAACCTCGTCCGCATCCATTACGGGTAACAGTGGAGCGGGGATAGCAGCTGCTTTAAAATTACATATGGGTATGATAGCCGGTTTGGTCCCTGGGGCTCAAAA